>JAKFGQ010000342.1:0-29751 GCA_021498475.1 Saguinus midas | reverse complement strand
ATGCATATTAAACAAACACTCCACTTGGGGAAGATGCTCAGGAAACAAGCTTTTCAATGAAACACATAGGCGAGGATATTTATCTACTGACTCATGTCAGCTCCAAAAAGAATTTAAGGAAAACAGCTCTACGGAATCGGGTAATTTTAACTGTCATCAATCACAGTTTAATCTAAACTTGGTCTTCTTCCCAAACTTTGATTAAGATGCTTCTTCCAAGCTGCCTTTAATTTTACTTTGGATGTTTGCTCCAAGCACCTGGAGAGCAAGGATTATGGTTTATTCTTTATTTAGCCACAGTGCCTACTGTAGTTCCTGGCAGAAAATAAAGGTTTGTTGAATGACTAAATGAATGAAACTTTCCTAGGGCAAGTTTTAAATCTAAGCTCTCTGACCAAATTGCAATACATATAGGCATAAAATTACCATTCTAGCTTTTCACGAGCATTTCAGCAAGAACAGTACTGTGGCTGTCCCCTTTCTACAGGCAAATGCTAGAATTTTCCTCCATAGCTCTCAGCTCTTCATACTTCCAAAGACCCCCATTTTAAAAGAGTTCAGGTATAGGAAACAGAAACCATTATACCAATTGTAAACAAAAAGACTACATAGTATCAGGAATTAGGTGCCTGAAAGATTATTGCCAGGGCTGAAGCAGCAGTCCCTCTACTGTGCCTCCTAGAATGACTTTCAGAACAGCACACCAGAACTGGCCCAACAGGGAAGCTGCCACCTAGGTGGGTGAATCTGAATCTGATAAATTTAAAAATCCATGTGGCCATGGCCACAGTTGGATTCAGGCATCTGCTACCACCACTATCACCCCTATCACATCATTGCCTCCTGTTCCTACAAGGCTGATGACAGAGCACTGGAAGGCTGCTGTTGAGAAACATAATGTCTGTACAGCCATGCTTGCTGCTGGTTCCAGGGATGGCTCTGGGCAAGACCCTGAAGTAGGACAAGCTTAGCTACTTGGTTCTCCAGTAGATGTTTAATAGGCAAAGCTGGTGGAAAAAAAGCCTTTGTCTCACTTGTGTCAGGCACATCTAACTGGGAGAACCTAATCCTCTTCTAAAATGTAGCTGCAAGGGAGTCTGAGAAATGTAGAGTTGAGTTTATCAGCCTTTGTAAATCAAAGAGGAAATGCTACCCAGGAAGGCGGGCTAGATGCTGAATGCCAATCAACCATAACCACTGCAATCTTTTCATCCATTTGGCAGAATAATGACAATATAGCTAACATGTAGCATGGACTACACACTGGTGTGAAGAAGGAAGAACCATCTGTGACATCCCAGTACAACAGCATTAAACTCTCCATGAACAAATAACTACCCACTTTAATAGAAGGAGGAATTACAACTCAATTAACATGTGATCACACAGCACGCTTGCTGAAGCTGCAGAAGGGAGCAAGGGACAGAGAGAGACATTTTCAGTGGAAAAAAAGGAAGAATGAGAGAGGAAGAGTTTTCCTTTTTAAATAAGCATCTTTTACTCCAAATTGCCTTCTCTGTAGCCATACTGAATATCTTTCAGAAGGTCAATGTGCGTTATGGGGAAGAGAGACACAGTTGTCCCCAGGCTGAGAGGAGAGACCCAGTTCTCACTTGTAGGGCTCTCTGGAGTCTGGTTTGGTAGGTTGCTTTATGCTACTTTGTGGTTCTAATTAAACAGAAAGCTTTAAAAAGGAAAATAATAATAATTTTTTTTAAAAAAAAACATAAAATGGAAAAAGCCCAAGGGTAGGAATTAGAGAATTCTGAGGGAATCATTGGGAAGAACACCATTCAAAACAACCATGGAATTACGTGTGTTTGGGAGCAAGGGAGAAAGCAGAACCCAGTTGTGCATTTTCTTGAGAACCAGAGATGCAGGAGTCCCCAAAGCTGCTCAGCTGTCTAGATCACCAAGCAGCTGCCACTGGTCATAGACAGCCTGGCCTCATACTCTTCAGTGACCTCAGGACTTTTCTTTCTTTCTCTCTTCCTTTCCTTCCTTCCTTCCCTTCCCTCCTTTCACTCCCTCCCTTCCTTTCTTTCTTCCTTCCTCACTCTCCCTCCGTCTGTCCCTCCCTCCCTCCCTCCCTTCCTTCTTTCCTTTCTTTCTTCCTTCCTTCTTTCCTTCTTTCCTTCCTTCCTTCTCTCTTTCTCTCTTTCTTCTTTTGTTGTTTTTGAAACAGGATCACTCAGGCTGGAGTGCAATGGGGCAATTACAGCTTACAGTAACTCCAAACTGCTGGGCTCAGGGGATCCTCCCATCTCAGCCTCTTGAGTAGCTGGGACTACAGGTGTGGCCACCATGCCAGAGGCTAGTTTTTAAATTTATTGTAGAAACATGGTATTATTATGTTGCACAGGCTACTCTCAAACTCCCAGCCTCAAGCAATTTGCCTGCCTCGCTCACAGGCTTTTCTGATCTTGCTTGTCTCTGTTTAGGATTTCTGTGGTCAGGACCCCTGTCAGGATGAGTGGGAAGAGCATCCCCTCACCTGCCTATGCCTCAGATTCCTCATCTTCAAAATGGAGGAATAAAACGACTTACCTCGAAGGGCTGGTAAAAGGTTAAAGCGAGATGTAATTAGTTTAGACATTGCATTAATACATCCTTAGTTTAGGATAGAACCCGGCATGTGTTAAGCATTAAAACAAATATTGGCAGCTTTTGTTGCTTTATCTCTATGAATCCTTTGAAGAGTTAGAGAACACAAATTGTCTAGAGGTAGGCCATGGTGGAGAACTGAGAATGAGGTGTGCAGGGTGATTGGATGAGGAAGCCATAGAAGCTGCAGGAAGGGCAAGTGACTGAGGAAGCTTTTGTGGAGCCCTAATTAGAGAAACAGAGTTAGGCTGGCAGGAAAAGGAAAAGCAAAGAAAAAAAACAGATGAAACTATTAAGTCTTCCTTTCTTCAGGGTCCAGGACACATAGCCCTCCTATGTGGCATGTGTACATTCTAGGTCAAATAACTTTCCATCTTCCTGCTTCCAACTATCAGTAGGCACGTGCAAGTTATTATAGCTCACTGCAACCTTGGCGTTATCAGCACTGCACAAAGCCCTCCTCAATAGACAGCATAAACACTCTTCTATAAAATCTCCAGCAAGTCTGTTTCCTGGCAATTAGCTTCTCTTCTGCTGGCTGCCCGTTGACTCCTTGAAATGTATTTTCCTACTTTCTCTAATAAATCTGCCTCTTTTATCTACAACTGTCTTGGAAAATTCTTTTACCCCTGCACCATCAGCCCAGAAAGTCCCTGCTCACTTGCAACAGTTTTGGTAATGGATTATGATAGCAAAATGTCAGAGGTTGGCCAGCAAGATGAAATGGAACCCAGAAGACAGTAAGAGTAACTAGGAGTAAGAAGAAGCATGGCTGAGACCAACACGGGTTAGGGTACAGATTTAGCTACTATACCAAGGACCAAACTATTGGTGTCTCTAACAAAGCTTATTTCTCTTACAGAAAAGTATGAATAGATGGTTTGGGGATGGTACGATGATTCTGTAGTGTTGGAGATTCAGGCTTCTTCTATCCTGTAGGAGACCCAGGTCTCTTCTACCTTGTTTCTGTGCCATTCTCAGTATATGGCTTTACCTCTAGTCTAACATGGCTACTCCAGCTCTACCTTCCAGCTTGTGGGAAGGGAAGAAAGGTGATAGTGAACACATTCTTTTGCTAAAGGAATGACCTAGAAGGTACACACGCCACTTCTGCTCATCTCTCACTGGCCAAGACTTAGTTACATGTCCATACGGAGCTGCAAAAGAGGCTGGAAATGTGGTCTTTAGCTGGGTAATCATGTGCCAAGCTAAATCTCAGTGATTCTATACTAAAGAAAGGAAGGGAAAATGGATTTGGGAGTGGTGGGCAATGAATTGCATCTGCTATAGGACTATATTTTGGGCTCCAAATGGAATTTTTATTCCTAATGATTTCTGAAAATGTCTGACAAAGTTGCACCATCTTGTTTCTAACAATATTCAAAAAAACCAAACTACATAAATAATTGGAAGCTGGAAGTTTCCTACAATGACCCCACTACTACCTGAATATCAAAGCCTTGTCAATGCGGATGACCAATAAATAAGGCTTGAATTGTCCAATTCTTCTCTAGGAAAATATTTTGAAGACTAATTAAGTTAAATAAATATTAACAAAAAAACACTTTCTTCCTCTTGATTGATTCCAGCCATTACCATTGAGACTTATTAAGCAGCTTACCTTTTCTGAGGAAAGATATTAAAGGACAGAACATGCCAAGCTCTTAAAGTTTGACAAAAATACTCACTTAAATTATTATTAGATTCTGAGATATGCTCTGAAGGTGATGAAGGAGCTCTTTGGAATAGAGCCAAATGCTAATGCTGATTTCCACAGCTGAGCAAGGTCTGTGCAAGCACCCCAGGACCACTGCCTGCTCTCTGTCCTGCTGTTTAATGCCTACAACATAGGTTTACATATGTTGAAATGTTTATATTTGTCCCAAGGCTTTTCTGGAGGGAATTGGGCATGAATAAACCACACAATGGATCCCTTCCTCACTAGAAACTAAAAGTGAGGTCATCTCATTTGTCTCTCTCATTCCTCTCTTGATAGGAATGCACATTTTTCAACAAACAAATCAAAAGTATGCTGTGAAGAGGGATCAGTGTTAGTATCAGCGGGCTTTTTGTCTTAAAATTGCCCTGATATAAAAACTGAGAAAGGAGATGGAGAAAAGAAAAGGGAAAAGAGGAGAAAGGAGAGAGAGGTCCTAGGTTCTTATCCTTTAAGTCTTCTTGGTGCCGTGGATGACTTTGACAGACCAGTGAAGGCTATGGACCCCTTCTCTGAATAGTGTCTTTAAATACATAAAATAAAATACATAGGATTACCTCGGAAACCAATTCCATTGAGATAGAGCTTTACTTTTGGATTCTTTAGGAGATCTGTGGACTGCAGACAAACTCTCTGAGTTGTCTCTCCTGACTACATCATCAGCTCCCTTAAATCAAGCCTAAGTTCCAACTGTTCAGGCTGTCTTAGTTTGACAAATACAATCCCTCACATGAAGCTGCTATACTGCATGCCCAAACTCTTTCTCAGACCAATGGTCATTTGTGTTCAATGGACATGGATCTAGCATTTAAAGGTGTTACTATAAAGCTCAAATGCACAAGCCTGTTTACTGCAGGTTAAATTGGCCCCTCAGTGACAGATCTCCACAGGCTCTGCTTGGATGCCACTTGCTTTCCTGTAGCACTGAGCAGAGATATGATACTGGGATTCATTCCTTAAAAGTAAAAACCTTATAATAAATATATAAGTTCTTCTTGATGAAATATGTAGTAAGAAGAGGCTGTTTGTTACAGTCTCACCATTGCACCACAGTGTAGCAGTCTCTCATTGTAAGGCATCACCCCAAGTTCTTTGTCTCACAACCAAGAGAATTAAGGAGCATGGACACAAATGGTGAGGTTGGAGTGAAAGTTTAATAATTGAAAAAAGAAAGGTCTCCACAGCAGAGAAGGGGCCCAATGGGTTGCCATTTTTATAGATGAATGCAAAGCCTTTTATAATAAACGGATGGGGGCTAGGCATCTCATTTACATAAGGTGCAAATTCTGGTAACTCCACCCCATCCTCATTATGCACATGGGGGCCCTTAGCTTGAGTTACTCCATATTGTTTTGTTCTCCTTACTGTGCATGTGTTAAAGGATGGAATTTTCTGTTGCAAGCATGTCCAGGCAAGTCATTTGTGTAGTCGTTCTTATCTGTGCAGCTGTGGGAATGTCTTAAGCAAGCCCCCTGTGCAAGTTTCATTATGTATGCCTGCAGCTTGATTTTTCAGGCTGTTTTTGTTTGAAAGAATTCAACTAAGGACCACCCTAACTGCCTGCCTGACTGGTTTCTTCCTTTCTCTCTTATTCTCATAGTAGCAGAAGCTCCTGGCCTTTAATAGAGGGCTTTGTTTTTGCAAGAGGAGCAAAGGAAAACAGGATGATGGGGAAATGTGGGGAGGGAGACACCAACTCACACCTCGTCAATTCTGCCTCTGCATGGATCTGGACTGAGGGACCCACAAAGGCATCTCAGCGTTGATCCTTGGGTGCTCTCTCACATGGACAAGTTCAGAGTAGGAAAGATGATACCACACAGGTCCCCAAGACTCCTCTTATACCCTCTTCTCACCAAGCCTCACTTACATCTTCAGGAATCCCTGGGAGGGAGGATGGTGGGAATGACTCTTCCCCAGGTTGCCTTTACTGAGACCTGAGAAATAAAAATAAAATTCCAAGCCCCTAACTGACTGAACTGATCCCCTCTTGGCCAAGGAGACCCCAGAGAAACCTTGGAAGCTGAGTCCTGGCCTGAGTCCATGGCTATAGGAGGTTGGACACACCTCATTACACCCCTCCCTTGGTAAGTGCAATTAGGCTTTCTTTCCTAAGGGGTACACAGAAACCAGCCCTTTCAAAGGACTCTTGGCTGATAATGTCAATGAGTAGCTAATCTTCCCAGGTATAGAACAAAGACAGGATGAGATTAGTTACTTCTTCACCTTTCCCTGAGTCATCTGCTTCCTCTATTCCTCTTCTCTTCAAATGTTCACCTTATATTATGTAAAATATAGATTTCCTAGGCACCAACTAGAGTCTCACAAATGTGTGGTCATTCATCTCATGGACCCCATTCCTTTTTAAGGAAAATGTATAAATACTAAACCTCCTGAGAATGTCTTTGAAAAAAAGAGCTGCAGATGTGTCTGTGACTGTCATTTTTCCTGGGTGAGCCCTCAAGCTGGCTCAATAAACCTTGATGATTTGAAACTTATACTTCAGTCACTAATTTTGATTGTCAGACTCCCACATCTAAAGGGAGCCATTTTACTGGTTCAAAGTCTCAACCAACACAAGTCTTATGCACCTTGCCCCTACCCTACCCATTATGATGAACTCTGGTCAGCAAAGAGTCATCTATAAATTCCACCCAAAGACACAAGGCCCCTTGGGACTGCCAATCACAACAGGGTTACTTTGATTGTTTCCACTGTGGGTGGAACCAAAATAATTCCTTAGCTAGTAAATCACCGTATCAGGCTCTGTAAATACCATCAGGCTGTACTCAGCAACATTTGGTTATGGCCCAGGAGGTGTTTGGGCCACTTCAGGAAGGTCCTGTTGTTTCCTTACCCACCTCTAGGAACAGTACTCAGCTGGGCCCTTGTTCCACAGAGAAAGGGGAGAGCACTCATCCTGTTACAAGAAAGGGGTCCTGATTCAGATCCCATGAGAGCGTTCTTGGATCTTGCACAAGAAACAATTAGAGGCAAATCCATATAGTAAAGTGAAAGCAAATTTATTAGGAAAGTAAAGGAATAAAGAATGGCTACTCCAAAGGCAGAGCAGCCCTGAGAGCCGCTGGTTGGCTATTTATTTATTTATTTTGAGATGAAGTCTCACTTTGTCACCCAGGCTGGAGTACAGTGGCATGATCTCAGCTCTCACGATCTCAGCTCACCGAAACCTCCACCTCCTGGGTTCAAGTGATTTTCTTGCCTCAGCCTCCTGAGTAACTGAGATTATAAGCGCCTGCCACCACACCTAGCTACTATTTGTGTATTTTTCATAGAGATGGGATTTCACCATGTTGGTCAGGCTGGTCTCAAACTCCTGACATCATGATCTGCCCAGCTCAGCCTCCTAAAGTGCTGGGATTACAGGCGTGAGCCACCGCGCCTGGTTGCCCTTTTTAGACCATATAGGGTAACTTCCTGATGTTGCCATGGCATTTGTAAACTGTCATGGTGCTGGGAGGAGTGTCTTAGAGCGTGCCAAGGCATTATAATTAGTGTATAATGAGCAGTGAGGATGACCAGAGGTCACATTTGTTGCCATCTTGGTTTTGGTGGGTTTTGCCTGGCTTCTTTACCACAATCTCTTTTATCAGCAAAGTCTTTGTGACCTATATATATATATTTGTATTGCCCACATCAGCCTCCAAAGTGCTGGGATTACAGGTTTGAGCCACTGCACCCAGCCAGGTTTCTTTCTCAAGATTTTGTAGCTATTCTGGGTCCTCTGCTAATCCATATGAATTTAAGAATCAACTTGTCAATTTCTACAAAGAAATAGTCATTCAAATGCCGTATATTGTCATTTTTCTTACCAAATATTTGTAGATTTTCTTTAATAGATATTTCTTTATTTGCTGTATGCCCTTAGGCACATTTCAAGACCCTTTAAGTGTTTGGGGTTTTAAACAAATGATTTTCATCAATTTCACTGGAGCTCCCAAATCGTTATATCTGAAATCAGTCTCTTCAACAAAGGATCACACACACACACACACACACACACACACACACACACACACACACACACACTCCTATAACTCAATAGCAAAGGGAAAAACAACCTCATGTTGATGATGATGTGGAACAATCCAGATCGCTCATACACTGCTGATAAAAGTGAAAGCAGAATAAACACTTTGGAAACCAGTTTGGCAATTTCTTTTTTTTTGAGATGGAGTCTCACTCTTGTTACCCAGGCTGGAGTGCAATGGCATGATCTCAGCTCGCACGATCTCAGCTCACCACAACCTCCACCTCCTGGGTTCAGGCAATTCTCCTGCCTCAGCCTCCTGAGTAACTGAGATTATAGGTGCCTGCCACCACACCTAGCTACTATTTGTGTATTTTTCATAGAGATGGGATTTCACCATGTTGGTCAGGATAGTCTCAAACTCCTGACATCATGATCCGCCCAGCTCAGCCTCCAAAGTGCTGGGATTACAGGCGTGAGCCACCGCGCCCGGCCTGGCAATTTCTTACAAAGTTAAATATTCCATCTATCCTATTACCAGCAATTAGACTCCTATGTATTTAGGCAAGCGAAATTAGACTTATATCCACAAAAGGACTGGCACAATAATGTTCACAGTAACTTTATTCCTAATATCCTAGAAATAACACAAATGTCCATCAATTTTAAAATGTGTGGCCAGGTGCTGTGGCACACCTGTAATCCCAGCACTTTGGGAGGCTGAGGTGGGTGGATCACCCGAGGTCAGGAATTTGAGACCAGCCTGGCCAACATGGTGAAACCCCTTCTCTACTAATGATACAAAAATTGTCCAGACATGGTGGCACACTCCTGTAATCCCAGCTACTCAGCAGACTGAGGCAGGAGAATTGCTTGAACCCAGGAGGTGGAGGTTGCAGTGAGCTGGACTCACACCATTGCACTCCAACCTGGAAGACGAGAGTGAAACTCCAACTCCAAAAAGTAAAAATAAAAAAATAAAAATAAAACAAATACCTAAGAAGAAAGCGTAATGTATGCATCCAATGGAATACTACTCAACAATAGAAAGGAGTGAACTACATGCAGCAACATGGGCTTTGAGGTCAGGCAATCAAATTGCTGTGTGACCATGGGCCAATTACTTGGCCTCTCAGTGTCTCTGTTATCTTTTCTATAAGTGTGATTTAGTGGGTTGACTTGTATCCCCAGGAATTTGTGTGTTATGGTCCTGTCCCCAGTACCTTAGAATGGCATTATTTGGAGATAGGGTCTTTTAATGGGTAATTTAAAATGAGATCATATGGGTAGGCCCTAATTCTATATGGCAGGTGTCCTTATAAGAAAAGGAGATTAGGACACAGACACTGAGATGAGCCCACTGTTCATCTGGGCTGCTATAACCAAATTCCACAAACTGGGTGGTTTGTAGAGACCACATATTTATTTCTCACAGTTCTCGAGGGTAGGAAGTCCATGATCAAGTCTCCAGAAAATGTAGTGTTGAATGAGGTCTCTTTCATCATAGATGGGACCTTTTTGCTGTGCCCTCATATGGCGGAAGGGATGGGATTTCTAGTATAAGGGCACTAATTCCATTCATGAGGACTCTGCTCTCATGACCTAATCACCTCCTAAAAGCCCTACCACTGGGGATTAGGATAAGAACATATGAATTTTGGAAGAACACAAACATTCGGACCATAGCAGACACAGAGAGAGAAAATTGTATGAAGATACAAAGAGGGAAGGCCATCCACAAACCAAGAAGAGAGATCTCAGAAGAACCCAACCTTGCTGACACCTTTTATTTATTTATTTATTTATTTATGGAGACAGGGTCTCACTCTGTTACCCAGACTTGAGTGCAGGGTGGGATCTCAGCTCACTGCAACCTCTGCCTCCCAGGATCAAGTGATCCTTCTGCCTCAGCCTCCTGAGTAACTGGAACATGTGCATGGAACCACAGTGGCCTAATTTTGTATTTTTAGGAGAAATAGGTTTTCACCATGTTTGACAGGCTGGTCTTGAACTCCTGGGCTCAAGTGATTCACTCACCTCAGCTTTTCAAAGTGCTGGAATTACAGGAATGAGCCATTGCCCCCAGCTTTATTTAGTTAGTTATCTTAAGATGGAGTTTCACTCTGTTGCCCAGGTTGGAATACAGTGGTGTGATCAGAGCTCACTGTGGCCTCAAACTCCTAGGCTCAAGTGATCCTCCCACCTCAGCCTCCCAAGCTGGGACTACAGGTGCAGACCACCACACCCAGATAATTTTTAAAATGTTTTTAGAGGCAGGGTCTCACTTTGCTGCCCGGCCTGGTCTCAAACTCCTGGGCTCAAATGATCTCCCACCTTGGCCTCCCAAAGTGCTGGAATTACAGGTGTACCAACCTACCTGGCCCCTTGTGACACCTTGTTCTCAAACTTGTAGCTTCCAGAATTGCAAGAAAATCGATTTCTGTTGTTTAATCCACCCAGTTTGTGGTACTCTGTTATGGTAGCCCTAACAAACTAATGCAGGGATCATAATTCCTATGGATGAAACTCAGGAAGGATGACCTGAGAAAACCTGAAAGTCACCGATCATAGTGCTTAGAACATAGTGAATGCCCAGCAATACCATTCCTTGTGGAGATGTAAATTGCCAGGCAATGTGTAACAGAGGCCTGTGGTGTGTGTCATACACATAAAGCTGGGGAAGACTACGAGCATGTGTGTGTGAGCATGTGTGTGTCTCCACATGTATGCGTAGTTTTGCATGTTAACAAATGGAATATGTCAGTCACATTCATACATCTCACAATGAAGCCTGGAGCAGAAGGTGAGCTTTCTGAGGGCAGGATCCCTGCTTGGGTCAGCTTATAAAGGAATGGGCCAGAGGGCCAAATCCAGCCCTCTGCCTGTGCAGTCAAGTGAAGTGTTACTGAAGCACAGCTACACAGGCTGGTCCACATATTGTGTCTGGCTGCTTTTGGGCTGCAATGAAAGAGATGAATAGTTGTGATAGAAATTGTATGGACCACAAAGCCTAAAATATTTACTATCTGGCTCTTGAAAACACAGTTTGTTGCCCTCATTAGCAAAGATTAAATAAATTATTCTTTCTCTTTCCTTTTCCTCCTTGTTGTTATGGAAAGAGACCAAGAAAAAGGAAAAAAATGAAGATGAAAGTTACTTTTTTTTTTTGAGGCAGGGTCTGGCTCTGTTGTCCAGTCTGGAGTGCAGTAGTGCCATCTCAGCTCCCTGCAATACCCACTTCCCTGGCTCAAGCAATCCTCCCACCTCAGCCTCCCAAGTAGTTGGGACTACAGCACGCGCCATCATGCCTCACTAATCTTTGTGGTTTTGGTAGAGATGGGGTTTCACCATATTGCCTGGGCTGGTTTCGAACTCTCAGGTTCAAGTGATCCACCTGTGTCAGCCTCCCAAAGTACTAGGATTACAGTCACGAGCCACTGTGCCCGGCCGAAAATTACTTTAGATTCATTTTGTCTAATTTCTGTATGGTTATAAAGAAACTGTAGTCCAAAATGGGAAGTGTTGATGTCCTAAAGGTCAAACAGTTCTGCCTCAATTTCCTCATCTGTAAAATAGGGATATTTTGAGACCTCAATGTGCTAATACAGTCATGTACCACATAAAGAATGATGTTTTGGTCAAGGACAGGCCACAAAATGATGGTGGTCCCATAAGATTATAATGGAGATGAAAAATTTCTATTATTTAGGGATATGGAAGCCAATGTAACATTGTAGTGCAATGCATTATTCATGTGCTGGTATAAACAAACCTACTGGTATAAAAGCATAGCACATACAGTTATGTTGAATATATACTACCTATAATGATATTACACAACTATGTTCCTGGTTTATGTATTTACTATACTTTTAAAATCATTATTTTAGAGTGTGCCCTTATACTTATTTTAAAATAACTAACTGTAAAACAGCCTCAGTGAGGTCCTTCAGGAGGTCTTACAGAAGAAGGCATTGTTATCATAGGAGATGACAGCTATTGCCCCAAAGACCTTCCAATGGGTCCAGGCATGGTGGCTCACACCTGTAATCCCAGCACTTTGGAAGGCCAAGATGGGTGGATGGCTTGAGCCCAGGAGTTTGAGACCAGCCTGAGCAACATGATGAGACCCCTGACTCTATAAAATATACAAAAATTAGGCCAGTGTGGTGGCACGGACCTATAGTTGCAACTACTTGGGAGGTTGAGGTGGGAGGATTGCTTGAGCCTGGGAGGCAGAGGCTGCAGTGAGCCGAGATCATACCACTGGCACAACAGCCTGGGCAACAGAGCAAGACCCTGTCTCAAAAAAAAAAAA
The DNA here is from genome assembly GCA_021498475.1 of Saguinus midas. Classification (NCBI taxonomy): domain Eukaryota; kingdom Metazoa; phylum Chordata; class Mammalia; order Primates; family Cebidae; genus Saguinus; species Saguinus midas. The sequence continues at coordinate 17,121 of JAKFGQ010000342.1, read as the reverse complement.
AAACCTTCCAGTTGGACAAGATGTGGAGGTGAAAGACGTGCTGTTCTTGATCCTGTGTAGGCCTAGGCTAATGTGTATGTTTGTGTCTTAGTTTTTAACAAGAAAATTATATAAAAATAGAAAAAAGCATGTAGAATAATGACATAGGGAAAGAAATATTTTCGTACAGCTGTACAACATATTTGTGTTTTAAACTAAGTGTGACTGCAAAGGAGTAAAAAGTTTTAACATTTCTCAAAGTTTATTAGGTAAAAGTGTTACAGTAAGCTAAGGTTAATTTATTATTGAAGAAATAAAAATATTGTTTATAAATGTATTGTAGGCCATGCTCGGTGGCTCATGCCTATAAGCCAGCACTTTGGGAGGAAGGCTGGTGGATCACGAGGTCAAGAGATCGAGACCATCCTGGTCAACATGGTGAAACCCCATCTCTACTAAAAATACAAAAATTAGCTGGGCATGGTGATGCGTGCCTGTAATCCCAGCTACTCAGGAGGCTGAGGCAGGAGAATTGCCTGAACCTGGGAGGCGGAGGTTTTGGTGAGCCGAGATCGCGCCATTGCACTCCAGCCTGGGTAACAAGAGTGAAACTCCGTCTCAAAAAAAAAAAAAAAAAAAAAACCATGTATTGTAGCCTGGGTGTACAGTGCTTATAAAGTCTACAGTAGTGCATGATGTGTCTTGGGCCTTCACATTCACTCACCACTCACTGACTCACCCAGAGCAACCTCCAGTCATGCAAACTCTTTTCACAGCAAGTGCCCCATACAGGTTTACCATCTTTTCTTTTATACCACATTTTTAGTGCACCTTTTCTATGTTTACATACAAAAAAACTTATCTGTTGCCTACAGTATTCTAGAACTTACCATTGCCTCTGTTACAATTGCCTATGGTATTCAGTACAGTAACAAGCTGTCCAGGTTCGTAGCATAGGAGAAAGAGGCTGTACCACACGGTCTAGGCATGTAGCAGGCTCTACCATCTACGTTTGTGCAAGCACACTCTATGATGTTCACACAATGGTGAAATCATCTAACAATGAAATCGCCTAATAACACATTCCTCAGAACTTATCCCCTTTGTTAAACAATGCAGGACTGTGTACATATAAGCAATTAGAACAGTATCTGGCACATAGTTTTGCCATTATTACTATCATCCTTAACTTCTTTTCCCTGTGAACATCTGAAAAACCCCTATCTTTTTTTGTTTACATTAACATGTACACAATTCATGTCCTTCCTGCAGAGAACGTGAGAGAAGGAGGGCAAAGGGGCAATCAAAGCTGGAAAGGCAGAAACAAGAAACCCAAGGCGTCTGCTTGGCAACAAACGACTCCCCAGGTAAGCCCTAGCCAGCCCCCAACTGCACCCCCAGCTGGCCTGTGCTAATAGAATTCAGAAGGTAACATAATCCTCAGGCTCTGAATTCTTGGAGGATCCTGGCCAGGGGCTACGGGAGCTGGCAGGAGGACGGGAGGCTGAGGGCTGTGATAAAGATCAAGAGCCCACAGCCCTCCCGTCCCTTCCATCCCACCTGGCTGCCTCCTGAAGCCTGGCCTCAGTGCAGATTTGCAGATTTTCTCTAACTGGCTGTCTGGCTTCCTGGAGAGAAAGCGTTCAAGTCCAGAGAGCCTCAGGAATGAGAGTCTAATCAGACCCATGTGTGGAGAAAACCTCTAGTCCTTTTCCTTAGTTCTTGCTGCTTTTGTCCCCACCTGGGAAAAGACAGTAGTCAAATAGGGAGGGCCTTTTCTATGGGGAAGCTGGTGGCCAGGGTCCCCTTGCCCTCTCCACGTTCTCCCCATGGCTGGGGCTTAGAGACCTCTCTGTCACCCTGCAGGAGAATGAGGATCAGAACAGGGCTTTGCTCCTCTACCCACCCCAGGACCAGCCACAGTGAAAGTAACCACTGAAACACAAGATGGTTGGGACCTCTGGGTGTCAAACAAGAAGGAGGGCAGAAAACACACAGAATGCAAGAGACATGCTCCTTTTGGAGCTTCAGACCCTGCCTAAGTTAGAGAAATAAGACAGAAACTTTTTTTTTTTTTTAACTCTGTACCTCAATGGATGCAAAGGGACAGAACTTAGGAGCAACAATGTTTTGACTCTTATACAAGCCAAATTCCTGGCAAAGCACAACCAACCATGGCAAGAAACTTCCTGGAGTGCTTTCTGCCACCTTCTCACCAAGATCAGGAGTCAGCACTTCTGAAGGTATCTCTTCTATACTGTGCACCATATAGGCGCTTCTACATACCATCCATTCCCATTACTTAGGGTATTTATGCCCTACAAAGTCACTGCAAACCTCAAACCTCTGGGCAGAACATTTTCATTAACCAATCAATACATAGCCTTGTTTTGTATGTGTTTCTATGAAGTATGTATCATTGATTCATTAACATTGAACTCACAGTCAACAGCATTATGATTTCTGCCTGAACAAAGCTTATCTAACACACTTCTTTTCTCTGTAAGGCTCATCACAGTCTTTTTGTGCTTAGGAGCAGTAGACACCACTTCAGCACTATGCTTGGGGACCATTTTAAACAGTGAAATCACCAAGAAAAAGCACAAAAAATGCCCAAATCATGACACTCAATAGACTGCTAAAAGGACATTTGTTTATAGCATGAAGGCTGAAGAAGAAGGAGAGCATGCCTTGCCCAGCCTCCACTGGGAACATGATTTGAATTTCTGCTGCTCTGTGCATGCCTGCAAATGACCCCAAGAGCAGTGTAAATATTGATTTTGGGGTACAAATACTTTTTAGTGAATAGGCAAATTTGCAAATATGGAGGTTACAACTAACAGGATCAACTCTACATTATCCCCTTTACTTCTTGTAACAATTCTATATGGTGGGTATTACTATTTTTCTTTTATAAATTATACTTTAAGTTCTGGGGTGTATGTGCAGAATGTGAAGGTTTATTACCTAGGTATACATGTGCCATGGTTGTTGACTGTACCATTCAACTCGTCATCTGCATTAGGTATTTCTCCTAATGCTATCCCTCCCCTAGCCCTCTACCCTCTGACAGGCCCTAATGTGTGATGTTCCCCTCCCTGTGTCCATGTGTTCTCACTGATCAACTCCCACTTATGAGTGAAAACATGCGGTGTTTGATTTTCTGTTCTTATGTTAGTTTGCTGAGAATGATGGTTTCCCTGCAAAGGACATGAACTCATCTTTTTTCATGGCTGCATAGTATTCCATGGTATATATGTGCCACATTTTCATTATCCAATCTATCACTGATGGGCATTTGGGTTGGTTTCAAGTCTTTGCTATTGTGGACAGTGCTGCAATAAACATACGTGTGCATGTGTCTTTATAGTAGAATGATTTATAATCCTTTGGGTATATACCCAGTAATGGGATTGTGGGTCAAATGGCATTTCTGGTTCTAGATCCTTGAGGAATCTTCCACAATGGTTGAACTAATTTACACTCCCACCAACAGTGTAAAAGCGTTCCTATTTGTCCACATCCTCTCCTGCATCTATTATTTCCTGACTTTTAATGATCACCATTCTAACTGGCGTGAGATGGTATCTCATTGTGGTTTTGATTCGCATTTCTCTAATGACCAGTGATGATGAGATTTTTTTTCACGTGCTTATTCTCTGCTATTATTATTATTTGTACAGACAGGGTCTTGCTTTGTTGCCCAGGCTGGTCTCAAACCCCTAGGTTCAAGCAGTCCTCCCGCCTCAGCCTCCCAAAGTGCTGGGATTACAGGTGTGAGTTGCCACATCCAGCCTGTGGCATGTATTATTATTACCATTTTAAAGATTAGAAAACTTGGAAGCTGGACACGGTGACTCATGTCTGTAATCCCAGCTACTCAGGAGGCTGAGGCAGGAGGATCCCTTTAGTCTAGGAGTTCCAGGCTGCAGTGAATCCACCACTGTAGTCTGGCCAAAGTAACACAGGGAGACTCAGTTTTGAATAAAGTTGGTAAATGGAGGCTCAGAGGGATTTCTGTGATTTGTGCAAGGTGGTACAGCCAACAAGTGGTGTTTCTATGTTTTCCACATCAAGTTTTCTCACTTGGAGAAATCTGTACCAGAGAGGATCAGCCTGCCTCAGTCAATCTTTTATTTTCCATACCTAAGTTCAGCTACTGCTGTGGGCTGTGTGTTCTCTTTAACTTATGTGGGGCACTTATAGGGAACTATATCCCTCTTCCTCTATCCCCAGATTGAACTCCAAGATTCTTTTTTTTTTTTTAATACGGAGTCTTGCTCTGTCACCAGGCTGGAGTGCAGTGGCGCAATCTCAGCTCACTGCAACCTCCGCCTCCTGGGTTCAAGCGATTCTTCTGCCTCAGCCTCCTGAGTAGCTGGGACCACAGGCGCGTGCCACCATGCCGGGCTAATTTTTTTGTATTTTTGGTAGAGACGGGGTTTCACCGTGTTGGCCAGGATGGTCTCGATCTCTTGACCTCGTGATTCACCTGCCTCCGCCTCCCAAAGTGCTGGGATTACAGGCGTGAGCCACCGTGCCCAGCTCTGAACTCTAAGATTCTTGAATACAGAGAGGCCTCTCCTGCTGTTTATTCCCTAGGAGTTCTGCAAGCAGATTCTTGAGAAAAGCAGCCCCCATCCTATCCTGGATTCAGCTACTGCTACAGGCTCACAAGACAGGTTGTCTGGAGCAAGTATTGGAGGCCACAGGTGGACTCTGCATCAAGTATTCAACAGAAGCAACAGATATTGGGCCCCTGCTGTTTACTTAGTTCAATATCGAGCTGCCTCAGGGACACTGTGAAGACATAAGAAACATCTCCATCCTGGTCCGCTTTCAAATAAGTTACCTGTAGTGTGGGAGACTAAGACACAAACATCACAGGCCAGCCAGAACCATGCATGGCACAGAGCTGAGCTTAGTGCAGCCTTCAATGAGTAAGGGCATCCATGAGGGCTGGCGTGGGTCCTTCTTCATGGCAAAGAGTTTTGAAGTGGACCTCAAATAGTGAAACGGATAGATAGAAGGAAGGAGGGGAGTTCAGGCATAGCTTGTGAGGAGATCAATGTGGCCAGAATCTGGGCTGCAAGCTCAGGATGGAGTTTGGCAGCAATGAAGAAACAATCCAGGAAAGAATCCACGAGGGTGCAGAAGATGACAGAGCTATTGACTAAGGGTTGGAGGCTGCAACTACACGAGGCAGCACATTCTTGGTTACTCCCGAACAACATGAGTGGAGCCCAGCAAAAATTCATGTGGGTCCCTTGCCAGTCACAGTGGGGCCTCAGCCCCTTCAGTGCAGCCTGATAATAGGACACGCTACAGAGAAGAGGGAACTGTCCTGTCAGGGGTTTCATCTTTATCCTCCCCAATCCATTTTTTATACTCCCCATCTCCAATTGATTCTTCAATCCACCCAATCTGGCTTCTGTTCCATTTCTTTCTTTTTTCTTTTTTTTTTGAGAGAGGGTCTTACTTTGTCATCAAGGCCTCCCAGGTAGCTGGGACCACTGGCACAAGTCACCAGGCCTGGCTAATTTTTTGGTACTTTTTGTAGAGATATGGTCTTGCTATGTTTCCCAGGCTGATCTTGCACTCCTGGGCCCAAGCAATCCTCCCACCTGAGCCTCCCAAAGTGCTGGGATTATAGGCATGAGCCACCATGCTTGGTCGCATTTCTTATAAAAGCCATTTTCATGAACATCACCATTGATCTTCAAATGACTATGTCCAAGTCACACTTTTTTTTCAGTCTTCAACTAACTGGATATCTCTCTTCTATAAGGTAATCATCATGAAGTCAAGGAATTTTGCATTCATTACTGCATTCCCAGAACCTAGAACAGTCTGGCATAAGTGCCTGACAAATACAGTAGGTGCCTGATAAAAATACTCAGTGAATAAATGAGTGATCTTGCTTTCCATGGCTTCTGTGACGCAGTGCTCTCTGGTTTTCCCTCTGCTTCCTGTCTGTTTCTTCTCTGTCTTTTTTGCAGACTCTTCTTCTTTATCCCGTCATGTAAGATGACTCCAAACCTCCATCCTGGGCACTCTCCTGTCATCCACATCGTTTTTCTTTGGGAGACCTTATTCGTTACCTTTAATTAGCATCTGTGGCACATGGTATTGTCCAAGAATGGCCACACCAATATATTTATCCCATCCCACATATTCTTAAATATAACTGATACTCTTCCAGCAAGAAGTAGGGTCTAAGTTTCCTCCCTTGGATCTGCCTGGCAGCTTATGACTTATTTGGTCAAATGGAAGTGACACTCTACTTCTGAGGTTAGGTCATATGAAGAATACAGTTTCTACCTGGATCTCTCTCTTGGGTTTCTTGATTTTAGAAGCAATCCATCCTGTGGTGAGGAAGCCCAGGCCATGTAGAGAGGCCACATGTGGGTGTTGGCAGCCAATGACTCCTCCATCTAAGCTCTCAGCCAGCAGCCACCATTAATATCATATAGTTCCAGCTCCCAACATTGACTCTTCCAGCTAAGACTTCAGACACTGTGGAACAGAGTGAAGTCATCCCCTCCATGCACTGTCCAAGGTCTCAGTACAACAAAGCCATAGGAGACAGTAAGTGATGGCTGTTGTTTGAAGCACTATGTGTTGAGGTGATTTGTCACTTGGTGATAGACAATCACTACCCCATCTGTATGCTGATGTTGCCTCAATTTCTATTTCCAGCTCAGTCTTCTCCTTTGATCGCTGGATCCATTTATCCAATTGTCTGCTCAGCCTCTCCACTTGGATGTCTCAAAGGAGCTGTGATCACACCGAGACCAAAACTAAATTCTAATTTTCCCTGAGATCTGATCCTTTTCCACTGTTTTCCTTCTTAATAAATAAAGTTTCTGAATCCAGAAATTTAGGAATTTTTTTCCCCACTGGTCCACAAGAAATCCATCAATAAATTTGGTCAGTTATACATTTTAAATGTCTCTCTCTCTCCCTCTTTTTATTTAAATTGAGACACTGTTTCTCTCTGTTGTCCTGGCTGGAGTGCAATGGCAGGATCTCAACTCCCTACAACCTCCACCTCCCAGGTTCAAGCAATTCTCCTGCCTCAGCCTCCTGAGTAGCTGGGATTACAGGCGTGCACCACCATACCCAGCTAATTTTTGTATTTTTAGTAGAGACCAGGTTTTGCCATGTTGGCCAGGCTGGTCTCGAACTCCTGGTCTCAAGCAGTTCATGTGCCTTGGCCTCCCAAAGTGCTGGTACTACAGGCCTGAGCCACCACATCTGGCCAAATGTATGTGAGATTTATCTCACAACATCTCCATATCCTCACTATCGCCCTGATCCAATCCAGCATCACGCCTCACCTGTCTGCACTCTGAAGTAGTTTCCTGTCTTCCAAAGCTAGCCTGCTTCTCTCCACTTTGTTCTTCACACTGCAATCAAAATGATAGTATTTTCACACCCTGAGTGGCCCTCACATTTAATTAGGTATTCAGGATAATGGAAAAAGTGGTCTGGATCTATTCATGGAGCAAATCTGGCAGAACTGTATCTGCCAACGTGGTCAGTCCAGTTCAGTAACTGGGTGCACTTGGGAGAAGTAAGACAGCCTGAGAAGAACTGTGTTCTGTTAAGTCAGACTTTTCTTCCCCTGTGGACTTTTCTCCAACTGGTCTGAATTAGTGAGATCTAACTGTTTCTATTTAAGAAAAAGGCAACAAAATCTTGAGGCGTGCCTCCAAAAATCTTGCCAAAAGACACACATGCACACACACACACACACACACACACACACCCTGGGCACACATCACCACCACCACCTCCATCATCCACACACTCTGCCCTCAGGACAGGGACACACAGTGACACACACTGTCAGGCAGTTAAGGAAAAAGCAGAAATTGGGCATCCGTTCAAACAGCTTGAGTTAAGATGGAAGACGGCTGCCAGGAGGGCAGAGCAGAGAGGGGCTTTGGTAAAGGAACCACTCCAAGCACAACAGAAAAGGTCTTGCCTGAAGATTCTGGACTTCCTCTTTGGTTCTTTCAAAGAATGAGTCTCTGGTTCTATTTGGCTAGGGGACCAGCACTTGTGGGGTGTGGCCTTGGGCTCCCTCCTCCCCTGCACAGTAACGCTATTGTTCAGTAACTGCGGCCAATTTATGAAAAGAGGTGGAATGTTTATGTAACTGACTCTGCTTTAGACAAGACATTTGAAAGGGGAAAAAAATGATGGATGGAAGGAGGCCAGTCCAAACAGGGTTTTTCTTCCTTTCTGGACACAGATGTTGGAAAAATAAGGAGAAGGAAGGAGGGAGGGAGGGAAGAAAGTCAGGGTCTGAGAAGAAGTGCCAAAGTCTGAGCTGGCCAGAGACAGCCAGAGTCTGTCTCTGTGGCCAGGGACAGAGCCTTGGAGCAGAACCTCCGTTTTTGGAAGCTGCTGTTTTAATTAAATAGGTCACCCAATCAGGACAGCTCTGGTGTGGGGTCTGGATCTCATTAGCCTAACATGGGTGGGGTGGGGCTGGCCTGAGGGAGTAGATCCCCTGGTGTGTCTGTAGTAGGGGCAGCCTGAGATGAGGGAACTTCTTACTGCTTTCCCCAAAGCCAGGACTCAGGCAGCTGGAGCTGCCAGGAGGGGCAGACCACAGATGGAGAATGCGCTTCATTGAGCAGGAGTCTGAGTCTGCTCTGCAGCCTGGAGGCCCAGTCCGACTGGAAAAATCAGAACTGCTTTGAGAGAGAGTCTCAGGAACAAATCTCATCCCTCCACCCAGCCCAAGTGAGGGGTAGTGAGGAGAACAAGATCCATATCTACACTTTCTCATGAACCTAGGTTGGACACTGAAGACAAAGGCAGAAGTAAGGAGAACGTAAAATGGTTGTCTTCCAGGTTGCAGGACTCCTGTCCATCTGATAGGAGTGACAGGTTCCTGCCATTAGAGACCCGTGGTTTGATGGGGGAAGAACTCAGTGCTACACTTGGGGATACCTAGTAGATAGCCCCTAACCCTGCAATCCCTGGTCTTGTGGGAAAGGCAGGACTTAGTAAATGAAACAGTAATCAAACTGATACAGAATTGTCATGTAAGCAGGTTCAGTGAGTTTTATGCAATGTTGGGACATTGTATACTAAAGGACTTATATTTACAGTGGATCAGGGTTAGGGATGGTCCCTAGGAGGGAAGTTTTGAGCGGCAAGACGGCCAGGGCTTGGCTAGGACAGTAGCCTATGTGTGAGCATCTGTGATTATGCATTCTTGATTCTTCGAGGACAGGTCTTAGGAACTCATGTCCCCAGAGGTCTCAGTTTGACTGGCTGGGGTGGTGAGATAGGGCCTGGAATTCCAACCTCTCAAAACAGGAGAATAAAGACAAGTCAGCTGACCACCTAGCTTTCCCCAAGTGCTGGCTGGGTCAGGTTGCAATGACATTTCTATCAGCACAATCCAGAAGCCAGGGGCTGTCAGGTGTCCCCCAAGAATAAGGTGACTGTATAATTTATTATTTAAACGGAGACTTTGGAGAGGGAAGATGTGTTATTAATCGTTATGCTGGGCCCACAAGCATAAAGCATGCCTGTTTCAGATAAACCAGGATGTTCAACCTCCCTCCCTTCTAAGATGTTTAAGGGCCTGAGTGTGTGTGTAGCTGAGGGTTATGAGAAATGGAAGAAATAGCTTCAAATATTCTCCTCAACACCTCAATTCTACCTGATTTTTAGAGAAACATGATTATTGTGGTAGATAAAATATATGTGTGCATACAGTGTGTGCTTATAAATAGTATATGTGTATATGAATAGATGTATATATCTGTGTTCTAGATGGATGATAAGAGATATATACACATATAATACAGAAGTCATATGAATTTTTTTTTTTTGGAAAGAAGGAAGGGAGGGAGGGAGGGAGGGAGGGAGGGAGGGAGGGAGGGAGAAAGGAAGGAAATCAGGCAATGAGAGAGACAATGCCAACCTGGATCTAGAGGTCTACAAGTTGATTTCTTTTTTTTTTTTTTTTTTTGAGAGAAGGAAAGAAAAAAAAAGGAGTGAAGGAGAGGAAGAAAGAGGAAGAAAGAGGAGAGAGAACAGAAATGTTGCTTTATTCTAAAAGAAATGGGTATTAATAATGGCCAATCAATATTTCATTTAAACCTATGAGTAGGTGTGATGTGGTATTGACAAGAATGTATATTTTGTGTGTTTAAAGTGGAGAGCTCTATAAATATTTATTAAGTTTACTTGTTCTGGATCTGAGTTCGAGTCCTTGATATCCTTATTAATTTTCTGTCTCATTGAGTCTAAGTCTCTATGTATCTGGGTGTTAGGATCGTTAGCTCTTATTGTTGCATTGATCCTTTTACCACTATATCTTTGTTGCTTTAAAATCTATTTTATCAGATACGAGAATTGCAACTCCTGTTTTTATTTATTTATTTATTTTGCTTTCCATTTGGTTGGTAAATCTTTCTCCATCCCTTTGTTTTGAGTCTTTGTGTATCCTTGCATGTGAAATGGATCTGGATGTAGCATACCGTTGGGTTTTGGCTGTATCTTTTGATTGGGGATTTAGTCGATTTAAATTTAGGATTACTGCCATTTGATGTTAACTGGCTGTTTTATCCATTCGTTGATGTAAATTCTTCTTTATGTTGATGCTCTTTACTTTTTGGTATATTTTTAGAAAGGCTAATACTGGTTGTTTCTTTCTATGTGTAATGCTTCTTTCAGAAGCTCTTGTAAAGCAGGCCTGGTGGTAATAAAATCTCTGAGTACTTGCTTGTTCATCAAAGATTTTATTTTTCCTTCAGTTGTGAAGCTTAGTTTGGGAGGATATGAAATTCTGGGCTGAAATTTCTGTTCTCTAAGGATGTTGAATATTGGCCCCCACTCTCTTCTGCCTTGTAGAGTTTCTGCTGAGAGATCTGCTGTAAGTCTGATAGGCTTCCCTTTGTGGGTAACCTGACGTTTCTTTCTGGCTGCCCTTAGTATTTTCTCCTTCATTTCAACCCTGGTGAATATAACGATTATGTGCCTTGGGGTTGCTCTTCTTGAGGAATATCTTTGTGGTGTTCTCTGTATTACCTGGGGTTGAATGTTGTCCTGCTTTGCTAGTTTAGGAACATTTTCCTGAATAATATCCTGAAGAATATTTTCCAGCTTGGATTCATCCTCTCCGTCAGATTCAGGTACACCTATGAAACGTAAATTTGGTCTTTTCACATAGTCCCACATTTCTTGGAGACTTTGCTCATTCCTTTTATCCTTTTTCTCTATTCTTGTCTTCTCGTTTTATTTCATTAAGTTGGACTTGACCTCTGATATCCTTTCTTCTGCTTGAACAATTCGAGTGTTTAAACCTGTGCATACTTCTCAGAGTTCCGTATTGTATTCTTCAGTTCCATTAATTCACTTATATTCCTCTCTAAATTGTCTATTCTCATTAGGATTTCATCAAACCTTTTTCAAAGTTCTTAGTTTCTTTACATTGGGCTACAACATGTTCTTTTAACTCACAGAAGTTTCTTATTATCCATGTTCTGAAGCCTGATTCTGTTATTGGGATGCGCTGTTCTCCATCAAGCCTTGTTCCCTTGTTGATGAGGAACTGTGATCCTCTTTAGAGGAGAGGCATTCTGATTTTGAGTATTCTCAGCCTTTTACGCTGGTTTCTTCCCATCATTGTAAGTTTATCCACCTGTCTTTGTAATTGCCACCTTTCAAATTAGGTCTCTGAGTAGACGTCCAATTTGTTAACTCCCAGGGCCAAAATATGAGCAACCCACTGCGCCAGCCAAAGCAGCGGCGTTAAGACTGATGGTGCTTTTCTGCCCGGGAATCTCCAGTCTGACTTCCTTCTTGAGTCTGTATAGGCGACTCTGCCTTCCCGGAGCTCCAAACCTCGGTCAGAAGGGGAACCAGTCCCGTTTACTCTGCTCCAAGAGCTCCCGCGCCGAGGTGCTGGTAAAACCGCTGCGCTGGCCACAAGAGTCGCCCTGGCGACCCGCGCAGCTCCTCCACTGGGAATCTTCTGCTCCGTGAGCGACCAAAATTTGTCTGAAAGTGTGGCGTCCTCTCGTTCTCTGCGTTTTCACTGGGAGCTACAATCTTGAGATGTTAGCGGTCAGCCATTTGGATCCCTCCCCCAAGTCACATGAATTTTTAAAAAATTTGTTGAAATTAGGCAAGGGGTGGGGGCTCATGCCTGTAATCCCAGCACATTAGGAGGTTGAGGCAGGAGGATCTTTTGAGACTGGGAGTTTGAGGCTAGCCTGAGTAACACGGTGAAACCCCATCTCTATAAAAAATTTTCAAAAATCAGTTGGGTATGGTGGCACATGCCTGTAGGCCCAGCTACTCAGGAGGCTGAGGTGGGAGGATGGCTTGAGCCTAGGAGGTCCAGGCTGTAGTGAGCCATGATTACACCACTGCACTCCCACCTGGGTGACAGAGTGAGAGTCTGTCTCAAAAAAAAAAATTATTAAAGTTAAAATGAGAGACCTCAAAATACAGTTGTTATAGCAAGTCTCTTGGGACGATGTCCCCAGCATCTCAAGGGGCACTATCATAGACATATTCATGGCCGTCCACGTTTTCAACACCCTCTTGATATTTTGATGGTTTTTCGAGGTTGCATCCTACCTTTCCGATGAAAACTAAAACAAAAGAAAACTTCCCTTATTTTTTAGCATCCATTGCTGCGAGGGGAGGTGAGTGATTTCTGTTGCACCAGTCTGAGTCAGTCTTTGTCTCTGAAGAGAGTTACCTAGGGACAGGGACATGGCAGGAAGAGATCCTCCCTTTTTGCTGGCACCAGATCACAGCAGGCCCAGAGCAGGTTAGAACTGGCAGCTTCCTGCTCCTGATGGAGGCAGCGGCTCCCCTGGCAGCCATATCTGTAGTGTGGCTCTGGGAGTCATTCTGGAAGCTCAGCCCCAAGTCTGTTTTTCAGTCCTCGCAATATCCTTGCTGAATCCCTTCATGCTTAAATCAGATGGGGAGGACTTCAGGATTTTATGTTGGCTTTGTTTTACAAGGAAGGGCCCTCATCAATTCAGATGATTTGAGGACAAAGTTTGAGAAGACCCATTACCTACAGTGTGAGAGATGGGGAAATTTAGCCCCAGAGGATGAAACAACTGCACAAAACAAAACCATCCCGTCTATTCAGTGGTCAGCCCCAGTGTCTCTGACTATCCACTTGCTCTCTTCTGTTCTTCCCTCTTCCTCCCCTCCCCGGCCCATCTCCAGAGCTCCATCACATTTCATGTCCTTACTTCCTCACACTGTTCCTCAGAAGTAGGGAGGTCAGGGGATGCTTCTTCCTGGAAGGTAAAATGATGTGCAGAGAGCGGAGGACAGTTGTGGAGTTGGGATGATACATCCATTCTTTTTTTTTTTTTTTTTTTTGAGATGGAGTTTCACTCTTGTTACCCAGGCTGGAGTGCAATGGCACGATCTCGGCTCACCGAAACCTCCACCTCCTGGGTTCAGGCAATTATCCTGCCTCAGCCTCCTGAGTAGCTGGGATTACAAGCACGCGCCACCATGCCCAGCTAATTATTTTCTTGTATTTTTAGTAGAGACGAGGTTTCACCATGTTGACCAGGATAGTCTCGATCTCTTGACCTCGTGATCCACCCGCCTCAGCCTCTCAAAGTGCTGGGATTACAGGCTTGAGCCACCACGCCTGGCCCGATATATCCATTCTTAATCTGGATCTCATTGTGTAGGGGCTTGGTGTTTCCCAAGCTAGGGCTCCCTGGAGCCAGGAACAGCTCAGGCATCTGAAAACCTCATTATATTGGTGCACAGTGAAAGGGCAGACTGACTCAGATTTCAAGTCCCACCTCTGCTCTGAGGCTAGTGCAGTCCTGGGCAAATCACTGGCTGATGTTGGGCTTCATTGACCTCATCTGCCAAATGAAAATGTTGGTCTAAATCACAAATTCTTAATCTCTTGAGTGTCATAGACTCCCTTAAAAACTGAATCTTTGACCGGGTGCAGTGGCACACACCTGTAATCCCAGCACTTTGGAAGGCCAGGGTGGGTGGACTGCTTGAGGTCAGGACTTTGAGACCAGCCTGGCCAACATGGCAAAACCCCGTCTCTACTAAAAGTATAAAAGTTAGCTGGGTGTGGCAGCATGCACCTGTGATCCCAGCTACTCAGGAGGCTGAAGCAGAAGCATCACTTGAACCTGGGAAGCAGAGGCTGCGATAAGCTGAGATAGCGCCACTGCACTCCAGCCTGGGCGACAGAGTGAGAGTCTGTCTCAAAAAAAAAAATTATTAAAGTTAAAAAGAGAGACCTCAAAATACAGTTGTTATAGCAAGTCTCTTGGGACGATGTCCCCAGCATCTCAAGGGGCACTATCGTAGACATATTCATGGCCGTCCACGTTTTCAACACCCTCTTGATATTTTGATGGTTTTTCAAGGTTGCATCCTACCTTTCCAATGAAATCTAAAACAAAAGAAAACTGCCCTTATTTTTTAGTGTCCAATGCTGCGAGGGGAGGTGAGTGACCAGTCTGAGTCAGTCTTTGTCTCTGAAGAGAGTTACCTAGGGACAGGGACATGGCAGGAAGGGATCCTCCCTTTTTGCTGGCACCAGATCACAGCAGGCCCAGAGTGGGTTAGAACTGGCAGCTTCCTGCTCCTGACGGAGGCAGCGGCTTCCCTGGCAGCCATATCTGTAGTGTGGCTCCAGGAGTCATCCTGGGAGCTCAGCCCCAAGTCTGTTTTTCAGTCCTCCCAATATCCTTACTGAATCCCTTCATGCTTAAATCAGATGGGGAGGATTTCAGGATTTTATGTTTGCTTTGTTTTACAAAGAAGGGCCCTCATCAATTCAGATGATTAGAGGACAAAGTTTGAGGAGACCCATTACCTACAGTGTGAGAGATGGGGAAATTTAGCCCCAGAGGATGAAACAACTGCATAAAACAAAACCATCCCATTGATTCAGTGGCCAGCCCCAGCATCTCTGACTATCCACGTGCTCTCTTCTGTCCTTCCCTCTTCCTCCCCTCCCCAGCCCATCTCCAGAGCTCCATCACATTTCACATCCTTGCTTCCTCACACTGTTCCTCAGAAGTAGGGAGGTCAGGGGATGCTTCTTTCTGGAGGTAAAATGATGTGCAGAGAGCGGAGGACAGTTGCAGAGTTGGGATGATACATCCATTCTTAATCTGGATCTCATTGTGTAGGGTCTTGGTGTTTCCCGAGCTAGAGCTCCCTGAAGCCAGGAACAGCTCAGGCATCTGAAAACCTCATTATGTTGGTGTATAGTGAAAGGGCAGACTGACTCAGATTTCAAGTCCCACCTCTGCTCTGAGGCTAGAGCAGTCCTGGGCAAATCACTGGCTGATGTTGGGCTTCATTGACCTCATCTGCCAAATGAAAATGTTGGTCTAAATCACAAATTCTTAATCTCTTGAGTGTCATAGACTCCCTTAAAAATTGAATCTTTGACCAGGTGCAGTGGCACACACCTGTAATCACAGAACTTTGGAAGGCCAGGGTGGGTGGACTGCTTGAGGTCAGGACTTTGAGACCAGCCCGGCCAACATGGCAAAACCCCATCTCTACTAAAAATATAAAAATTAGCCAGGTGTGGCAGCATGCACCTGTGATCCCAGATACTCAGGAGGCTAAGGCAGAAGCATCACTTGAACCTGGGAAGCAGAGGCTGGGGTGAGCTGAGATAGCGCCATTGCACTCCAGCCTGGGCGACAGAGACCTGTCTTAAAAAAAAAAAAATCTGATCTTTTTCCTCCATCCCCAATCCTTCCCCCTAAAAACTGTACAGACAATATTTTCTGTAAAATTTCAAGGGCATTGTGGACTGTTTAAAGTTCATTATTCAGTAAGAAGATTCAAGGCTTTTTAATCAGACTCCCAAGGGATCTATGACCCCAAATTATAAGAGCCCTGCTCTAAGGTCAGCTTGAGCAATGATTCTGGAGAGCTCTGTGAAAAAGCCTGCCTGCTGATCTTGGCTCTGCCCCTTGAAAGAGTGTTTCCTTCATTGAGCCACAGTTTTCTCACCTATAAAATAAGGATAACGGTAATCCCAGCACTTTGGGAGGCTGAGGAAGGCAGATCACGAGGTCAGGAGATCAAAACCATCCTGACCAATATGGTGAAACCCTGTCTCTACTAAAATACAAAAAGTTAGCCAGGCATAGTGGCATGCACCTGTAATCCCAGCTACTCAGGAGGCTGAGGCAGGGAATTGCTTGAACCTGGGAGGCAGAGGTTGCAGTGAGCCGAGATCATGCCACTGCACTCCATCCTGGCAACAGAGCAAGACTCCGTCTCAAATAATAATAATAATAACAATAAGGATAATAATACCTATCCTGTCAACACTCTAGAATGGTTGGGAGAATTACACTGTAATAGAGGTGAAAGTTTTTTGTAAATTGTAAAGCGTTTTATAACAGTGATCAATCAGCCAGCTCCCTTTCCCCTTTCTGAAGCCTGAGGGATGGTGACAACATCAGGCTAGAGCTGGCAGAGTTCCTGGTACCACACATTACTGGACCCCAGTACTGCTGTTTCTTACAAATGGGTGACTCTCTCCCCTCCCATGGGACCTCACTGAGGCTTCATCTTGTTCCACTGTTCCAGGCCCATAAACAGCACTTCCACCGGAACTCTCTGCTCCCTGCGGCACCCTCTTCTACTCAGGATGCTGGCTGAGCCTGCCTGCTGTCTGGAACAGTCACATGCTCATTCATCTACTGCTATCCACAAGGTAGCCCAGAGTAGTCAGGGAGGAAGGACGGGCATGGTGAGTACCGTCCCAGCCTGTGGTCTGCTCCGTGACACTTCTAATTTCTCAGGCCACATGTCCAAAGTCGAGGTTCAGAAAACATGAACCTAGGACTCGTTCCCCTTGGGATGCTGTCAGATTGAGGGCATGCAGAGACAGGCATCTGCTGCTTGAGAAGAGCCAGGACACACACTCACACACACACACACACACACACACACACAGACACACACACACACAGTCACAGTCGCCCAGGAAGGGCCTGTCAGAGGCCTGGCCTGGCCTGCATGGCACCGAGGCACTACATCAAAGGAGAGCAGCGGAGTTGGTGATTACTGGGGCATGTGGCTCACCTTCCTGCCAGTATTTTCCCTGACAAGATT
>JAKFGQ010000341.1:0-29865 GCA_021498475.1 Saguinus midas | reverse complement strand
GAAATAACTAAGATCAGAGCAGAACTGAAGGAGATAGAGACAAGAAAACCCTTCAAAAATCAATAAATCTAAGAGCTGGTTTTTGAAAAGATCAACAAAATAGACAGACCACTAGCCAGACTGATAAAAAGAAAAGAGAGAACAACCAAATAGATGCAATAAAAACGATAAAGGGAAATCACCACAGATTCCACAGAAATTCAAACCATCATCAGAGAATACTACAAACAACTCTATGCACATAAACTAGTAAATCAGGAAGAAATGGATAAATTCCTGGACGCCTGTGTCCTCCCAAGCCTAAACCAGGAGGAAGCTGAAACTATGAATAGACCAATAACAAGGTCTGAAGTTGAGGCAGCAATTAAGAGCCTACCACACAAAAAAGCCCAGGTCCAGATGGGTTCACAGCTGAATTCTACCAGACACACAAAGAGGATCTGGTACCATTCCTTCTGAAACTATTCCAAATAATCCAAAAGAGGGAACCCTTCCCAAATCATTTTATGAGACCAACATCATCCTGATACCAAAACCTGGCAGAGACTCAACAAGAAAAGAAAACTTCAGGCCAATATCCATGATGAACATAGATGCAAAATCTTCAATAAAATACTGGCAAACCGATTGCAACAGCACATTAAAAACTTATCCATCATGATCAAGTAGGATTCATCCTGGGATGCAAGGCTGGTTCAACATACGCAAGTCTATAAATGTAATTCACCACATAAACAGAAGCAAAACAAAACCACATGATTATCTCAATTGATGCAGAGAAGGCATTTGACAAAATTCAACAGCCCTTTATGCTAAAACCCTCAATAAACTTGGTATTGATGGAACATATCTCAAAGTAATAAAAGCTATTTATGACAAACCAACAGCCAATATCATACTTAATGGGCAAAACTGGAAGCATTCCCTTTGAAATCCGGCACTAGACAAGGATGCCCTCTCACCACTTCTATTCAACATAGTACTGGAAGTTCTAGCCAGAGCAATCAGGCAAGAAAAAGAAATAAAGGGTATTCAAATAGGAAAGGTGGAAGCCAAATTGTCTCTATTTGCAGACGACATGATAGTATACCTAGAAGACCCCATCACCTCAGCCCAAAAGCTCCTGAAACTGATAAGCAACTTCAGCAAAGTCTCAGGATATAAAATCAATGTTCAAAAATCACAAGCATTCCTATACACCAATAACAGACTTAAAGAGAACCAAATCAAGAACGAACTGCCATTCACAATTGCTACAAAGAAAATAAAATACCTAGGAATACAACTCACAAGGAATGTAAGGGACCTCTTTAAGGAAAACTACAAACCACTGCTCAACGAAATAAGAGAGGACACAAACAGATGGAGAAACATTCCATGTTCGTGGTTAGGAAGAATCAATATCGTGAAAATGGCTATACTGCCCAAAGTAATTTACACAATCAATGCTATCCCCATCAAACTACCATTGAATTTCTTCACAGAACTGGAAAACCACCATGAATTTCATATGGAACCAAAAAGAGCCCGCATAGCCAAGTCAATTCTAAGCAAAAAGAACACAGCGGAGGCATCACGCTACCAGACTTCAAACTATACTACAAGGCTACAGTAATCAAAACAGCATGGTACTGGTACCAAAACAGAGATATAGACCAATGGAACAGAACAGAGGCATCGGAGGCAACACAACATATCTACAACCATATTATCTTTGATAAACCAGACAAAACAGGCAATGGGGAAAGGATTCCTATTTAATAAATGGTGTTGGGAAAACTGGCTAGCCATGTGCAGAAAGCAGAAACTGGACCCCTTCCTGACACCTTACACTAAAATTAACTCCAGATGGATTAAAGACTTAAACATAAGACCTGACACCATAAAAACCCTAGAAGAAAATCTAGGCAAAACCATTCAGGACATAGGAGTAGGCAAGGACTTCATGACCAAAACACCAAAAGCATTGGCAACAAAAGCCAAAATAGACAAATGGGACCTAATCAAACTCCACAGCTTCTGCAAAAGAAACAGTCACTAGAGTGAATCGGCAACCATCAGAATGGGAAAAATCTTTGCAGTTTACACATCTGACAAAGGGCTGATATCCAGAATTTACAAAGAACTCAAACAGATTTACAGGAAAAAAAAGCCCATTCAAAATGGGCAAAGGATATGAACAGACACTTTACAAAAGAAGACATACATGAGGCCAACAAACATATGAAAAGTGCTCATCATCATTGGTCATTAGAGAGATGCAAATCAAAACCACATTGAGATATCATCTCACACCAGTTAGAATGGCGATCATTAAAAATCTGGAGACAGCAGATGCTGGAGAGGATGTGGAGAAATAGGAACACTCTTACACTGTTGGTGGGAGTGTAAATTAGTTCAACCATTGTGGAAGACAGTGTGGCGATTCCTCAGGGACCTAGAAATAGAAATTCCATTTGACCCAGCAATCCCATTACTGGGTATCTATCCAAAGGACTATAAATCGTTCTACTATAAGGACACATGCACACGAATGTTCATTGCAGCACTGTTTACAATAGCAAAGACCTGGAACCAACCCAAATGCCCATCGATGATAGACTGGACTGGGAAAATGTGGCACATATACACCATGGAATATTATGCAGCAATCAAAATGATGAGTTTGTGTCCTTTGTAAGGACATGGATGAATCTGGAGAACATCATTCTCAGCAAACTGACACAAGAACAGAAAAGAAATACCGCATATACTCACTCATAGGTGGGTGAGAAAATGAGAACACATGGACACAGAGAGGCGGTCTACTATACACTGGGGACTGTTGGGGAAATGGGGGAGGGACAGCGGGGGGCTGGGGGATAGCCTGGGGATGAATACCAAGTGTGGGTGAAGGGAGGAAGGCAGCAAACACACTGCCATGTGTGTACCTATGCAAATATCTTGCACGTTCTGCACATGTACCCCAAAACCTATAATGCAATAAAAATTAAAAAAAAAACAAGCCCATTCAAAATGGGCAAAGAATATGAACAGAAACTTCACAAAGAAGACATACATGAGGCCAACAAACATATGAAAAAGTGCTCATCATCATTGGTCATTAGAGAGATGCAAATCAAAACCACATTGAGATATCATCTCACACCAGTTAGAATGGCGATCATTAAAAAATCTGGAGACAGCAGATGCTAGAGAGGATGTGGAGAAATAGGAACACTCTTACACTGTTGGTGGGAGTGTAAATTAGTTCAACCTTTGTGGAAGAAAGTGTGGTGATTCCTCAGGTACCTAGAAATAGAAATTCCATTTGACCCAGCAATCCCATTACTGGGTATCTATCCAAAAGACTATAAATCGTTCTATTATAAGGACACATGCACACGAATGTTTACTGCAGCACTGTTTACAATAGCAAAGACCCGGAACCCACCCAAATGCCCATCGATGATAGACTGGACTGGGAAAATGTGGCACATATACACCATGGAATATTATGCAGCAATCAAAAATGATGAGTTTGTGTCCTTCGTAAGGACATGGATGAATCTGGAGAAGATCATTCTCAGCAAACTGACACAAGAACAGAAAAAGAAATACTGCATATACTCACTCATAGGTGGGTTAGAAAAATGAGAACACATGGACACAGAGAGGCGGTCTACTATACACTGGGGACTGTTGGGGGAATGGGGAGGGACAGCAGGGGGCTGGGGGATAGCCTGGGGATGAATACCAAGTGTGGGTGAAGGGGAGTAAGGCTGCAAAACACACTGCCATGTGTGTACCTATGCAACTATCTTGTACGTTCTGCACATGTACCCCAAAACCTATAATGCACTAAAAATTTTTTAAAAAAGAAAAAGAACTAAAGTGTATTTAAATAGGAAAGGTGGAAGCCAAATTTTGTCTATTTGCACACGACATGATAGTATACCTAGAAAACCCCATCACCTCAGCCCAAAAGTTCCTGCAACTGATAAGCAACTTCAGCAAAGTCTCAGGATATAAAATCAAAGTTCAAAAATCACAAGCATTCCTATACACCAATAACAGACTTAAAGAGAACCAAATCAAGAACGAACTGCCATTCACAATTGCTACAAAGAAAATAAAATACCTAGGAATACAACTCACAAGGAATGTAAGGGACCTCTTTAAGGAAAACTACAAACCACTGCTCAACGAAATAAGAGAGGACACAAACAGATGGAGAAACATTCCATGTTCGTGGTTAGGAAGAATCAATATCGTGAAAATGGCTATACTGCCCAAAGTAATTTACACAATCAATGCTATCCCCATCAAACTACCATTGAATTTCTTCACAGAACTGGAAAAAACCACCATGAATTTCATATGGAACCAAAAAGAGCCCGCATAGCCAAGTCAATTCTAAGCAAAAGAACACAGCGGAGGCATCACACTACCAGACTTCAAACTATACTACAAGGCTACAGTAATCAAAACAGCATGGTACTGGTACCAAAACAGAGATATAGACCAATGGAACAGAACAGAGGCATCGGAGGCAACACAACACATCTACAACCATATTATCTTTGATAAACCAGACAAAAACAGGCAATGGGGAAAGGATTCCCTATTTAATAAATGGTGTTGGGAAAACTGGCTAGCCATGTGCAGAAAGCAGAAACTGGACCCCTTCCTGACACCTTACACTAAAATTAACTCCAGATGGATTAAAGACTTAAACATAAGACGTGACACCATAAAAACCCTAGAAGAAAATCTAGGCAAAACCATTCAGGATATAGGAGTAGGCAAGGACTTCATGATCAAAACACCAAAAGCATTGGCAACAAAAGCCTAAATAGACAAATGAGACCTAATCAAACTCCAAACTTCTACACGGCAAAAGAAACAGTCACTAGAGTGAATCGGCAACCATTAGAATGAGAAAAAGTCTTTGCAGTTTATGCATCTGACAAAGTTCTGATATCCAGAATTTAAAAAGAACACAAACAGATTTACAGGAATAAAAACACACAAGCCCATTCTAAAATGGGCAACGGATATGAACAGACACTTTATAAAAGAAGACATACATGAGGCCAACAAACACATGAAAAAATGCTGATCATCACTGGTCATTATACAGATGCTAATCAAAACCACATTGTGATACCATCTCATACCAGTTACAATGGCGATCATTAAAAAATCTGGAGACAGCAGATGCTGGAGAGGATGTGGAGAAATAGGAACACTCTTACACTGTTGGTGGGAGTGTAAGTTAGTTCAACCATTGTGGAAGACAGTGTGGCGATTTCTCAAGGACCTGGAAATAGAAATTTCATTTGACAAAACAATCCAATTACTGGGTATATATACAAAGGACTATAAATCATTCTACTATAAGGACACATGCCCAAGAATGTTCATTGCAGCACCGTTTACAATAGCAAAGACCTGGAGCCAGCCCAAATGCCCATCGATGATAGACTAGACTGGGAAAATGTGGCACATATACACCATGGAATATTATGCAGCAATCAAAAATGATGAGTTTGTTTTCTTTGTAAGGACATGGATGAATCTGTAGAACATCATCCTCAGCAAACTGACACAAGAACAAAAAAAGGAATACCGCATATTCTCACTTATAGGTGGATGACAAAATGAGAACACATGGACACAGGGAGGGGGTCTACTACACACAGGGGTCTATTGGGAGGAATGGGGGAGGGACAGCAGCGGGGCTGGGAAGAGATAGCCTGGAGATGAACGCCAAGTGTGGGTGAAGGGGAGGACGGCAGCAAAACACACTGCCATGAGTGTACCTATGCAACTATATTGCACGTTCTGCACATGTACCCCAAAACCTATAATGCAATAAAAATTTTAAAAAAAGTTTGCAATCTTCAATGATGTGCTGAATAAAAGGCCATGTGAAACAGACTCCAAGACTTCTCCCGGGATTCATTACTCAATGAGGTTCTTAATGAGAGGACACTGTAAATAAACTTCTGACAATTCCCTAAACTTGCACTACTCAGAGGGCTCTGAATGAGTGGCCATATGAAATAGACTCCTGACTATTCCCCAGGTGTGCATTATTCACTGAGGCTCTGAATGAGTGGCCATATGAAATAGACTCCTGACTATTCCCCAGGTGTGCATTATTCACTGAGGCTCTGAAAGTTTGGCCATATGAAATAGACTCCTGACTATTCCACAGGTGTGTATTATTCAGTGAGGCTCTGAATGAGTGGCCATATGAAATAGACTCCTGACTATTCCCCAGGTGTGCATTATTCACTGAGGCTCTGAAAGTTTGGCCATATGGAATAGTCTCCCGACTAGTCCACATGTGTGTCTTATTTAATGAATCTTTGAGTTACTGACCATAAGAAACAGACTCCGGACTATTCCCCAGGTGTGTATTATTGAATGAGAATCTGAAAAGTGGGTATATGAAAAGACTACTCACTATTCCAAAGTTGTGCATTAATCACTCAGGCTTTGATTTTGTAGTCATGTAAAATAGACTAGTGTCTATTCCCCAGGTGTGTATTATTCAGTGAATTTCTGAATGAGTGGCCATATGAAATAGACTCCTGACTATTCCCCAGGTGTGTATTATTGAATGAGAATCTGAAAAGTGGGTATATGAAAAGACTACTCACTATTCCAAAGTTGTGCATTAATCACTCAGGCTTTGATTTTGTAGTCATGTAAAATAGACTAGTGTCTATTCCCCAGGTGTGCATTATTCACTGAAACTCTGAATGAGAGGCCATATAAAATAGACTAGTGTCTATTCCCCAGGTGTGCATTATTCACTGAGGCTCTGAAAGTTTGGCCATATGAAATAGACTCCTGACTATTCCCCAGGTGTGCATTATTCACTGAAACTCTGAATGAGAGGCCATATAAAATAGACTAGTGTCTATTCCCCAGGTGTGCATTATTCACTGAGGCTCTGAATGAGTGGCCATATGAAATAGACTCCTGACTATTCCCCAGGTGTGCATTATTCACTGAGGCTCTGAAAGTTTGGCCATATGAAATAGACTCCTGACTATTCCCCAGGTGTGCATTATTCACTGAAACTCTGAATGAGAGGCCATATAAAATAGACTAGTGTCTATTCCCCAGGTGTGCATTATTCACTGAGGCTCTGAAAGTTTGGCCATATGAAATAGACTCCTGACTATTCCCCAGGTGTGTATTATTGAATGAGAATCTGAAAAGTGGGTATATGAAAAGACTACTCACTATTCCAAAGTTGTGCATTAATCACTCAGGCTTTGATTTTGTAGTCATGTAAAATAGACTAGTGTCTATTCCCCAGGTGTGCATTATTCACTGAGGCTCTGAATAAGTTTCAATATAAAATGCACTCCTGACTATTCCCCAGGTGTGTATTATTCACTGAGGCTCTGAATGAGTGGCCATATGAAATAGACTCCTGGCTATTCCACAGGTGTGTATTCTTCACTGAAGTTCTGAATGTGTCGCCAAAGAAAATAGACACATGGCTACTCCACAAGTTTGCATTCTTCACTGATGCTCTGAATAAAAGGCCATGTGAAACAGACTCCAAGACTTTTCCTGGGATGCATTACTCAATGAGGTTCTGAATGAGAGGACACTGTAAATAAACTCCTGACAATTCCCTAAACTTGCACTACTCAGAGGGCTCTGAATGAGTGGCCATATGAAATAGACTCCTGACTATTCCCCAGGTGTGCATTATTCACTGAGGCTCTGAATGAGTGGCCATACGAAATAGAATCCTGACTTTCCCCAAAGAGTATATTATTCAGTGAGGCTCTGAATGAGTGGCCATATGAAATAGACTCCTGACTATTCCACAGGTGTGTATTATTCAGTGAGGCTCTGAATGAGTGGCCATATGAAATAGACTCCTGACTATTCCCCAGGTGTGCATTATTCACTGAGGCTCTGAAAGTTTGGCCATATGAAATAGTCTCCGGACTAGTCCACATGTGTGTATTATTTAATGAGGCTTTGAGTTACTGACCATAAGAAATAGACTCCTGACTATTCCCCAGGTGTGTATTATTGAATGAGAATCTGAAAAGTGGGTATATGAAAAGACTACTCACTATTCCAAAGTTGTGCATTAATCACTCAGGCTTTGATTTTGTAGTCATGTAAAATAGACTAGTGTCTATTCCCCAGGTGTGTATTATTCAGTGAGGCTCTGAATGAGTGGCCATATGAAATAGACTCCTGACTATTCCCCAGGTGTGCATTATTCACTGAGGCTCTGAAAGTTTGGCCATATGAAATAGACTCCTGACTATTCCCCAGGTGTGTATTATTGAATGAGAATCTGAAAAGTGGGTATATGAAAAGACTACTCACTATTCCAAAGTTGTGCATTAATCACTCAGGCTTTGATTTTGTAGTCATGTAAAATAGACTAGTGTCTATTCCCCAGGTGTGTATTATTCAGTGAGGCTCTGAATGAGTGGCCATATGAAATAGACTCCTGACTATTCCACAGGTGTGTATGATTCACTGAGGCTCTGAAAGTTTGGCCATATGAAATAGACTCCTGGCTATTCCACAGGTGTGTATGATTCACTGAGGCTCTGAATAAGTTTCAATATAAAATGCACTCCTGACTATTCCACAGGTGTGTATGATTCACTGAGGCTTTGAGTTACTGACCATAAGAAATAGACTCCTGACTATTCCCCAGGTGTGCATTATTCACTGAAACTCTGAATGAGAGGCCATATAAAATAGACTAGTGTCTATTCCCCAGGTGTGCATTATTCACTGAAACTCTGAATGAGAGGCCATATAAAATAGACTAGTGTCTATTCCCCAGGTGTGCATTATTCACTGAAACTCTGAATGAGAGGCCATATAAAATAGACTAGTGTCTATTCCCCAGGTGTGCATTATTCACTGAGGCTCTGAAAGTTTGGCCATATGAAATAGACTCCTGACTATTCCCCAGGTGTGTATTGTTGTCTGAGACTCTGATTAAGTGGGCATATGGAATAGACTTTTCACTATTCCAAAGTTGTGCATTAATCACTCAGGCTTTGATTTTGTAGTCATGTAAAATAGACTAGTGTCTATTCCCCAGGTGTGCATTATTCACTGAGGCTCTGAATAAGTTTCAATATAAAATGCACTCCTGACTATTCCCCAGGTGTGCATTATTTACAGAGACTCTGAATGAGTGGCTATATGAAATAAACTGCTGAGTGCTGTACATTTGTGCATTATTCACTGAGGCTCTGAATAAGTTTCAATATAAAATGCACTCCTGACTATTCCCCAGGTGTGCATTATTCACTGAGGCTCTGAATAAGTTTCAATATAAAATGCACTCCTGACTATTCCCCAGGTGTGTATTATTCACTGAGGCTCTGAATGAGTGGCCATATGAAATAGACTCCTGACTATTCCCCAGGTGTGTATTATTCAGTGAATTTCTGAATGAGTGGCCATATGAAATAGACTCCTGACTATTCCCCAGGTGTGCATTATTCACTGAGGCTCTGAATGAGTGGCCATATGAAATAGACTCCTGACTATTCCCCAGGTGTGCATTATTCACTGAGGCTCTGAATGAGTGGCCATATGAAATAGACTCCTGACTATTCCCCAGGTGTGCATTATTCACTGAGGCTCTGAATGAGTGGCCTTAGGAAAGAGACTCCTGAATACTCTTCAGGCGTGCATTTTTAGGTTGGGCTCTGAATGAGTGGCCATACGAAATAGAATCCTGACTTTCCCAAAGAGTATATTATTCAGTGAGGCTCTGAATGTGTGGCTATATGTAATAGACTTCTGAATACTCTACAGGTGTTTCTTATTCAGAGAAGCTCTGAATGAGAGGCCATATGTAATAACGTCCTGAGTATTCCCCAGGTATGCATTATTCACTGAGGCTCTGAAAGTTTGGCCATATGAAATAGTCTCCGGACTAGTCCACATGTGTGTATTATTTAATGAGGCTTTGAGTTACTGACCATAAGAAATAGACTCCTGACTATTCCCCAGGTGTGTATTATTGAATGAGAATCTGAAAAGTGGGTATATGAAAAAGACTACTCACTATTCCAAAGTTGTGCATTAATCACTCAGGCTTTGATTTTGTAGTCATGTAAAATAGACTAGTGTCTATTCCCCAGGTGTGCATTATTCACTGAGGCTGTAAATGAGTGACTATATAAAGTAGAGTCCCAAATGTTCCCCAGGCGTGAATTACTCCGTGAGGCTCCGCATGAGTGGTCCTATGAAATAGGATGCTGACTATCCTCCATGTTTGTATTATTCAGTGAATTTCTGAATGAGTGGCTATATGAAATAAACTGCTGAGTGCTGTACATTTGTGCATTATTCACTGAGGCTCTGAATGAGTGGCCATATGAAAGGAATCCTGACTATTCCACAGGTGTGTCTGATTCACTGAGGCTTTGAGTTAGTGACTATATAAAATAGACTCCTGACTATTCCTCAGGTGTGTATTGTTGTCTGAGACTCTGATTAAGTGGGCATATGGAATAGACTTTTCACTATTCCAAATTTGTGCATTACTCACTCCGGGTTTGATTTTGTGGCCATATAAAATAGACTAGTGTCTATTCCCCAGGTGTGCATTATGTAATGAGGCTCTAAATGAATGGCTATATAAAGTAGACTCTTAACTCTTCCCCAGGTGTGTATTATTTAATGAGGCTTTGAGTTACTGACCATAAGAAATAGAATCCTGACTATTCCCCAGGTGTGTATTATTTTGAGAGACCCTGAATGAGTATCCTCTTGAAGTACACTGTTGACTATTTCCCAGATGTGTATTATTCACTGAGGCCCTGAATGAGTGGCCATATGAAAGAGATTCCTGACTAATAAGAGATATATATTATTCACTGAAACACTGAATAAATGGCCATTTGTAATAGAATCCATTTTACTCCACAGGTGTGCGTTATTCATTGATTCTCTAAATAAATCACCATATGTAACAGACTAGTGATTATTCCCCACATGTGCATTAATCCAAGGGTTCTGCATGAGTGTCCATATCAAATAGACTCCTCACTATCACCCAGTTATGTATCATTCAGGAGGTGCTTAATTTGTGGCTATCTTAAATAGGGTCCTGACTACTCCACAGGTGTTCATTATTCACTGAAACTCTGAATGAGAGGCCATATAAAATAGACGCCTGACTATTGCCCCATTGTGCATAATTCAGGAAAGCT
Source organism: Saguinus midas (assembly GCA_021498475.1). Taxonomy (NCBI): domain Eukaryota; kingdom Metazoa; phylum Chordata; class Mammalia; order Primates; family Cebidae; genus Saguinus; species Saguinus midas. The sequence continues at coordinate 18,643 of JAKFGQ010000341.1, read as the reverse complement.
CTGAATAAGTGGTCATATGGAACAGAATCCTGACGAATTTTCAGGTGTGTGTCATTCAGTGAGATACTGAATCACTGGTCATATGAAAGAGACTCCTGACAATTACAGTGGTGTGCATTATTCACTGAGGCTCTGAGTGGCCATATGAAATAGACTCTAATATTCACTGAGTATTCCTCATGTGTGCATTATTCACTGACACTCTGAGTGGCCATATGAAATAGACTCCTGATTCTACCCATGTGTGTATTATTCAGTGAGGCTCTGAATGAGTGGCCATATAAAATAGACTAGTGTCTATTCCCCAGGTGTGCATTATTCACTGAGGCTCTGAATAAGTTTCAATATAAAATGCACTCCTGACTATTCCCCAGGTGTGTATTATTCACTGAGGCTCTGAATGAGTGGCCATATGAAATAGACTCCTGGCTATTCCACAGGTGTGTATTCTTCACTGAAGTTCTGAATGTGTCGCCAAAGAAAATAGACACATGGCTACTCCACAAGTTTGCATTCTTCACTGATGCTCTGAATAAAGGCCATGTGAAACAGACTCCAAGACTTTTCCGGGATGCATTACTCAATGAGGTTCTGAATGAGAGGACACTGTAAATAAACTCCTGACAATTACAGTGGTGTGCATTATTTACAGAGACTCTGAATGAGTGGCCTTAGGAAAGAGACTCCTGAATACTCTTCAGGCGTGCATTTTTAGGTTGGGCTCTGAATGAGTGGCCATACGAAATAGAATCCTGACTTTCCCAAAGAGTATATTATTCAGTGAGGCTCTGAATGTGTGGCTATATGTAATAGACTTCTGAATACTCTACAGGTGTTTCTTATTCAGAGAAGCTCTGAATGAGAGGCCATATGTAATAACGTCCTGAGTATTCCCCAGGTATGCATTATTCACTGAGGCTCTGAAAGTTTGGCCATATGAAATAGTCTCCGGACTAGTCCACATGTGTGTATTATTTAATGAGGCTTTGAGTTACTGACCATAAGAAATAGACTCCTGACTATTCCCCAGGTGTGTATTATTGAATGAGAATCTGAAAAAGTGGGTATATGAAAAGACTACTCACTATTCCAAAGTTGTGCATTAATCACTCAGGCTTTGATTTTGTAGTCATGTAAAATAGACTAGTGTCTATTCCCCAGGTGTGCATTATTCACTGAGGCTCTGAATGAGGGCCATATGAAATAGACTCCTGACTATTCCCCAGGTGTGAATTACTCCGTGAGGCTCTGCATGAGTGGTCCTATGAAATAGGATGCTGACTATCCTCCATGTTTGTATTATTCAGTGAATTTCTGAATGAGTGGCCATATGAAATAAACTGCTGAGTGCTGTACATTTGTGCATTATTCACTGAGGCTCTGAATGAGTGGCCATATGAAATAGACTCCTGACTATTCCCCAGGTGTGTATTATTCACTGAGGCTCTGAATGAGTGGCCATATGAAATAGACTCCTGACTATTCCCCAGGTGTGCATTATTCACTGAGGCTCTGAAAGTTTGGCCATATGAAATAGACTCCTGACTATTCCCCAGGTGTGCATTATTCACTGAGGCTCTGAAAGTTTGGCCATATGAAATAGACTCCTGACTATTCCACAGGTGTGTATGATTCACTGAGGCTCTGAATGAGTGGCTATATGAAATAAACTGCTGAGTGCTGTACATTTGTGCATTATTCACTGAAACACTGAATAAATGGCCATTTGTAATAGAATCCATTTTACTCCACAGGTGTTCATTATTCACTGAGGCTCTGAATGAGGGCCATATGAAATAGACTCCTAATATTCACTGAGTATTCCTCATGTGTGCATTATTCACTGAGGCTCTGAGTGGCCATATGAAATAGACTCCTGACTATTCCCCAGGTGTGCATTATTCACTGAGGCTCTGAATGAGTGGCTATATGAAATAAACTGCTGAGTGCTGTACATTTGTGCATTATTCACTGAGGCTCTGAATGAGTGGCCTTAGGAAAGAGACTCCTGACAATTACAGTGGTGTGCATTATTCACTGAGGCTTTGAGTTACTGACCATAAGAAATAGACTCCTGACTATTCCACAGGTGTGTATGATTCACTGAGGCTCTGAAAGTTTGGCCATATGAAATAGACTCTAATATTCACTGAGTACTCCACAGGTGTTCATTATTCACTGAGGCTCTGAATGAGTGGCTATATGAAATAAACTGCTGAGTGCTGTACATTTGTGCATTATTCACTGAGGCTTTGAGTTACTGACCATAAGAAATAGACTCCTGACTATTCCACAGGTGTGTATGATTCACTGAGGCTTTGAGTTACTGACCATAAGAAATAGACTCCTGACTATTCCCCAGGTGTGCATTATTCACTGAGGCTCTGAATGAGTGGCTATATGAAATAAACTGCTGAGTGCTGTACATTTGTGCATTATTCACTGAGGCTTTGAGTTACTGACCATAAGAAATAGACTCCTGACTATTCCCCAGGTGTGCATTATTCACTGAGGCTCTGAATGAGTGGCTATATGAAATAAACTGCTGAGTGCTGTACATTTGTGCATTATTCACTGAGGCTCTGAGTGGCCATATGAAAGAGATTCCTGACTAATAAGAGATATATATTATTCACTGAGGCTTTGAGTTACTGACCATAAGAAATAGACTCCTGACTATTCCACAGGTGTGTATGATTCACTGAGGCTCTGAATGAGTGGCTATATGAAATAAACTGCTGAGTGCTGTACATTTGTGCATTATTCACTGAGGCTCTGAATGAGTGGCTATATGAAATAAACTGCTGAGTGCTGTACATTTGTGCATTATTCACTGAAACACTGAATAAATGGCCATTTGTAATAGAATCCATTTTACTCCACAGGTGTTCATTATTCACTGAAACACTGAATAAATGGCCATTTGTAATAGAATCCATTTTACTCCACAGGTGTTCATTATTCACTGAGGCTCTGAGTGGCCATATGAAATAGACTCCTGACTATTCCCCAGGTGTGCATTATTCACTGAAACACTGAATAAATGGCCATTTGTAATAGAATCCATTTTACTCCACAGGTGTTCATTATTCACTGAGGCTCTGAAAGTTTGGCCATATGAAATAGACTCCTGACTATTCCCCAGGTGTGCATTATTCACTGAAACACTGAATAAATGGCCATTTGTAATAGAATCCATTTTACTCCACAGGTGTTCATTATTCACTGAGGCTCTGAGTGGCCATATGAAATAGACTCCTGACTATTCCCCAGGTGTGCATTATTCACTGAAACACTGAATAAATGGCCATTTGTAATAGAATCCATTTTACTCCACAGGTGTTCATTATTCACTGAGGCTCTGAATGAGTGGCTATATGAAATAAACTGCTGAGTGCTGTACATTTGTGCATTATTCACTGAAACACTGAATAAATGGCCATTTGTAATAGAATCCATTTTACTCCACAGGTGTTCATTATTCACTGAGGCTTTGAGTTACTGACCATAAGAAATAGACTCCTGACTATTCCACAGGTGTGTATGATTCACTGAGGCTTTGAGTTACTGACCATAAGAAATAGACTCCTGACTATTCCCCAGGTGTGCATTATTCACTGAGGCTCTGAATGAGTGGCTATATGAAATAAACTGCTGAGTGCTGTACATTTGTGCATTATTCACTGAGGCTCTGAAAGTTTGGCCATATGAAATAGACTCCTGACTATTCCCCAGGTGTGCATTATTCACTGAGGCTCTGAAAGTTTGGCCATATGAAATAGACTCCTGACTATTCCCCAGGTGTGCATTATTCACTGAGGCTCTGAGTGGCCATATGAAATAGACTCCTGACTATTCCACAGGTGTGTATGATTCACTGAGGCTCTGAAAGTTTGGCCATATGAAATAGACTCCTGACTATTCCCCAGGTGTGCATTATTCACTGAAACACTGAATAAATGGCCATTTGTAATAGAATCCATTTTACTCCACAGGTGTGCATTATTCACTGAGGCTCTGAAAGTTTGGCCATATGAAATAAACTGCTGAGTGCTGTACATTTGTGCATTATTCACTGAAACTCTGAATGAGAGGCCATATAAAATAGACTAGTGTCTATTCCCCAGGTGTGCATTATTCACTGAGGCTCTGAAAGTTTGGCCATATGAAATAGACTCCTGGCTATTCCCCAGGTGTGTATTATTGAATGAGAATCTGAAAAGTGGGTATATGAAAAAGACTACTCACTATTCCAAGTTGTGCATTAATCACTCAGTCTTTTATTTTTTAGTTATGTAAAATAGACTAGTGTTTATTCCCCAGGTGTGCATTATGTAATGAGGCTCTAAATGAATGGCTATACAAAGTAGACTCTTAACTCTTCCCCAGGTGTGTATTGCAAAATGAGACCCTGAGTAAGTGGGCATAAGAAAGAGACTCCTGACTCTTCCCAAGGTGTGCATTATTTAAAGAGAATCTGAATGAGTAGCCTCTTGAAGTAGACTGTTGACTACTTCCCAGATGTGTATTATTAAAGGAGGCCCTGAATGAGTGGCCATATGAAAGAGATTCCTGACTAATAAGAGATATATATTATTCACTGAAGCACTGAATAAATGGCCATTGGTAATAGAATCCATTTTACTCCACAGGTTTACGTTATTCATTGATTCTCTAAATAAATCACCATATGTAAAGGACTAGTGATTATTCCCCACATGTGCATTATTCCAAGGGTTTCTGCATGAGTGTCCTTATCAAATAGACTCCTCACTATCACCCAGTTATGTAGCATTCAAAGAGGTGCTTAATTTGTGTCTATCTTAAATAGGGTCCTGACTACTCCACAGGTGTTCATTATTCACTGAAACTCTGAATGAGAGTCTATATAAAATAGACGCCTGACTATTGCCCCATTGTGCATAATTCAGGAAAGCTCTGAATAAGTGGTCATATGGAACACAATCTGACGACTTTTCAGGTTTGTGTCACTCAGTGAGATACTGAATCACTGGTCATATGAAAAAGACTTCTGACAATTACAGAGGTGTGCATTATTCACTGAGTCTCTGAGTGGCCATATGAAATAGGATGCTGACTATCCTCCATGTTTGTATTATTCAGTGAATTTCTGAATGAGTGGCCATACAAAATAGAATCCTGACTTTCCCCAAAGAGTATATTATTCAGTGAATTTCTGAATGAGTGGCCATATGAAATAGGATGCTGACTATCCTCCATGTTTGTATTATTCAGTGAATTTCTGAATGAGTGGCCATATGAAAGAGACTCCTGACAATTACAGTGGTGTGCATTATTCACTGAAACTCTGAATGAGAGGCCATATAAAATAGACTAGTGTCTATTCCCCAGGTGTGCATTATTCACTGAGGCTCTGAATGAGTGGCTATATGAAATAAACTGCTGAGTGCTGTACATTTGTGCATTATTCACTGAGGCTCTGAAAGTTTGGCCATATGAAAGAGACTCCTGAATACTCTTCAGGCGTGCATTTTAGGTTGGGCTCTGAATGAGTGGCCATATGAAAGAGACTCCTGACAATTACAGTGGTGTGCATTATTCACTGAGGCTTTGAGTTAGTGACTATATGAAATAGACTCCTGGCTATTCCACAGGTGTGTATGATTCACTGAGGCTCTGAATGAGTGGCCATATGAAATAGACTCCTGACTATTCCCCAGGTATGCATTATTCACTGAGGCTCTGAATGAGTGGCCATATGAAATAGACTCCTGACTATTCCACAGGTGTGTATGATTCACTGAGGCTTTGAGTTAGTGACTATATGAAATAGACTCCTGACTATTCCCCAGGTGTGCATTATTCACTGAGGCTCTGAAAGTTTGGCCATATGAAATAGACTCCTGACTATTCCCCAGGTGTGTATTGTTGTCTGAGACTCTGATTAAGTGGGCATATGGAATAGACTTTTCACTATTCCAAAGTTGTGCATTAATCACTCAGGCTTTGATTTTGTAGTCATGTAAAATAGACTAGTGTCTATTCCCCAGGTGTGCATTATTCACTGAGGCTCTGAATGAGTGGCCATATGAAATAGGATGCTGACTATCCTCCATGTTTGTATTATTCAGTGAATTTCTGAATGAGTGGCTATATGAAATAAACTGCTGAGTGCTGTACATTTGTGCATTATTCACTGAGGCTCTGAATGAGTGGCTATATGAAATAAACTGCTGAGTGCTGTACATTTGTGCATTATTCACTGAGGCTCTGAATGAGTGGCCATACAAAATAGAATCCTGACTTTCCCCAAAGAGTATATTATTCAGTGAATTTCTGAATGAGTGGCCATATGAAATAGACTCCTGACTATTCCACAGGTGTGTATGATTCACTGAGGCTCTGAATGAGTGGCTATATGAAATAAACTGCTGAGTGCTGTACATTTGTGCATTATTCACTGAGGCTCTGAAAGTTTGGCCATATGAAAGAGACTCCTGAATACTCTTCAGGCGTGCATTTTAGGTTGGGCTCTGAATGAGTGGCTATATGAAATAAACTGCTGAGTGCTGTACATTTGTGCATTATTCACTGAAACTCTGAATGAGAGGACACTGTAAATAAACTCCTGACAATTACAGTGGTGTGCATTATTCACTGAGGCTCTGAATGAGTGGCCATATGAAATAGACTCCTGGCTATTCCACAGGTGTTTATTCTTCACTGAAGTTCTGAATGTGTCGCCAAAGAAAATAGACACATGGCTACTCCACAAGTTTGCATTCTTCACTGATGCTCTGAATAAAGGCCATGTGAAACAGACTCCAAGACTTTTCCTGATGCATTACTCAATGAGGTTCTGAATGAGAGGACACTGTAAATAAACTCCTGACAATTCCTAAACTTGCACTACTCAGAGGGCTCTGAATGAGTGGCCTTAGGAAAGAGACTCCTGAATACTCTTCAGGTGTGCATTTTAGGTTGGGCTCTGAATGAGTGGCCATACAAAATAGAATCCTGACTTTCCCCAAAGAGTATATTATTCAGTGAGGCTCTGAATGTGTGGCTATATGTAATAGACTTCTGAATACTCTACAGGTGTTTCTTATTCAGAGAAGCTCTGAATGAGTGGCCATATGAAATAGACTCCTGACTATTCCCCAGGTATGCATTATTCACTGAGGCTCTGAAAGTTTGGCCATATGAAATAGACTCCTGACTATTCCCCAGGTGTGCATTATTCACTGAGGCTTTGAGTTACTGACCATAAGAAATAGACTCTGACTATTCCCCAGGTGTGTATTATTGAATGAGAATCTGAAAAAGTGGGTATATGAAAAGACTACTCACTATTCCAAAGTTGTGCATTAATCACTCAGGCTTTGATTTTGTAGTCATGTAAAATAGACTAGTGTCTATTCCCCAGGTGTGCATTATTCACTGAGGCTGTAAATGAGTGACTATATAAAGTAGACTCTTAACTCTTCCCCAGGTGTGCATTATTTACAGAGACTCTGAATGAGTGGCCATATGAAATAGGATGCTGACTATCCTCCATGTTTGTATTATTCAGTGAATTTCTGAATGAGTGGCTATATGAAATAAACTGCTGAGTGCTGTACATTTGTGCATTATTCACTGAGGCTCTGAATGAGTGGCCATATGAAATAGACTCCTGACTATTCCCCAGGTGTGTATTATTCACTGAGGCTTTGAGTTAGTGACTATATGAAATAGACTCCTGACTATTCCCCAGGTGTGTATTGTTGTCTGAGACTCTGATTAAGTGGGCATATGGAATAGACTTTTCACTATTCCAAAGTTGTGCATTAATCACTCAGGCTTTGATTTTGTAGTCATGTAAAATAGACTAGTGTCTATTCCCCAGGTGTGCATTATGTAATGAGGCTCTAAATGAATGGCTATATAAAGTAGACTCTTAACTCTTCCCCAGGTGTGTATTAAATGAGACTCTGAGTAAGTGGGCATAAGAAAGAGACTCCTGACTCTTCCCCAGGTGTGCATTATTTACAGAGACTCTGAATGAGTAGCCTCTTGAAGTAGACTGTTGACTATTTCCCAGATGTGTATTATTCACTGAGGCTCTGAGTGGCCATATGAAAGAGATTCCTGACTAATAAGAGATATATATTATTCACTGAAACACTGAATAAATGGCCATTTGTAATAGAATCCATTTTACTCCACAGGTGTGCATTATTCATTGATTCTCTAAATAAATCACCATATGTAACAGACTAGTGATTATTCCCACATGTGCATTAATCCAAGGGTTCTGCATGAGTGTCCATATCAAATAGACTCCTCACTATCACCCAGTTATGTATCATTCAGGAGGTGCTTAATTTGTGGCTATCTTAAATAGGGTCCTGACTACTCCACAGGTGTTCATTATTCACTGAAACTCTGAATGAGTGGCTATATGAAATAAACTGCTGAGTGCTGTACATTTGTGCATTATTCACTGAGGCTCTGAATAAGTGGTCATATGGAACAGAATCCTGACGAATTTTCAGGTGTGTCATTCAGTGAGATACTGAATCACTGGTCATATGAAAGAGACTCCTGACAATTACAGTGGTGTGCATTATTCACTGAGGCTCTGAGTGGCCATATGAAATAGACTCCTAATATTCACTGAGTATTCCTCATGTGTGCATTATTCACTGAGGCTCTGAGTGGCCATATGAAATAGACTCCTGGCTATTCCACAGGTGTGTATTATTCACTGAGGCTCTGAGTGGCCATATGAAAGAGATTCCTGACTAATAAGAGATATATATTATTCACTGAAACACTGAATAAATGGCCATTTGTAATAGAATCCATTTTACTCCACAGGTGTGCATTATTCATTGATTCTCTAAATAAATCACCATATGTAACAGACTAGTGATTATTCCCACATGTGCATTAATCCAAGGGTTCTGCATGAGTGTCCATATCAAATAGACTCCTCACTATCACCCAGTTATGTATCATTCAGGAGGTGCTTAATTTGTGGCTATCTTAAATAGGGTCCTGACTACTCCACAGGTGTTCATTATTCACTGAAACTCTGAATGAGAGGCCATATAAAATAGACTAGTGTCTATTCCCCAGGTGTGTATTATTCAGTGAGGCTCTGAATAAGTGGTCATATGGAACAGAATCCTGACGAATTTTCAGGTGTGTGTCATTCAGTGAGATACTGAATCACTGGTCATATGAAAGAGACTCCTGACAATTACAGTGGTGTGCATTATTCACTGAGGCTCTGAGTGGCCATATGAAATAGACTCCTAATATTCACTGAGTATTCCTCATGTGTGCATTATTCACTGACTCTCTGAGTGGCCATATGAAATAGACTCCTGATTCTACCCCATGTGTGTATTATTCACTGAGGCTCTGAATAAGTTTCAATATAAAATGCACTCCTGACTATTCCCCAGGTGTGCATTATTCACTGAGGCTCTGAATAAGTTTCAATATAAAATGCACTCCTGACTATTCCCCAGGTGTGTATTATTCAGAGAAGCTCTGAATGAGGCCATATGAAATAGACTCCTGGCTATTCCACAGGTGTGTATTATTCACTGAAGTTCTGAATGTGTCGCCAAAGAAAATAGACACATGGCTACTCCACAAGTTTGCATTCTTCACTGATGCTCTGAATAAAAGGCCATGTGAAACAGACTCCAAGACTTTTCCCGGGATGCATTACTCAATGAGGTTCTGAATGAGAGGACACTGTAAATAAACTCCTGACAATTCCTAAACTTGCACTACTCGGAGGGCTCTGAATGAGTGGCCTTAGGAAAGAGACTCCTGAATAATCTTCAGGCGTGCATTTTAGGTTGGGCTCTGAATGAGTGGCCATGAAATAGAATCCTGACTTTCCCAAAGAGTATATTATTCAGTGAGGCTCTGAATGTGTGGCTATATGTAATAGACTTCTGAACACTCTACAGGTGTTTCTTATTCAGAGAAGCTCTGAATGAGGCCATATGAAATAGACTCCTGACTATTCCCCAGGTATGCATTATTCACTGAGGCTCTGAAAGTTTGGCCATATGAAATAGACTCCTGACTATTCCACAGGTGTGTATTATTCACTGAGGCTTTGAGTTACTGACCATAAGAAATAGACTCCTGACTATTCCCCAGGTGTGTATTATTGAATGAGAATCTGAAAAGTGGGTATATGAAAAGACTACTCACTATTTCAAAGTTTTGCATTAATCACTCAGGCTTTGATTTTGTAGTCATGTAAAATAGACTAGTGTCTATTCCCCAGGTGTGCATTATTCACTGAGGCTGTAAATGAGTGACTATATAAAGTAGAGTCCCAAATGTTCCCCAGGCATGAATTACTCCGTGAGGCTCCGCATGAGTGGTCCTATGAAATAGGATGCTGACTATCCTCCATGTTTGTATTATTCAGTGAATTTCTGAATGAGTGGCTATATGAAATAAACTGCTGAGTGCTGTACATTTGTGCATTATTCACTGAGGCTCTGAGTGGCCATATGAAATAGACTCCTGACTATTCCACAGGTGTGTATGATTCACTGAGGCTTTGAGTTAGTGACTATATGAAATAGAGTCCTGACTATTCCTCAGGTGTGTATTGTTGTCTGAGACTCTGATTAAGTGGGCATATGGAATAGACTTTTCACTATTCCAAATTTGTGCATTACTCACTCCGGGTTTGATTTTGTGGCCATATAAAATAGACTAGTGTCTATTCCCCAGGTGTGCATTATGTAATGAGGCTTTAAATGAATGGCTATATAAAGTAGACTCTTAACTCTTCCCCAGGTATGTATTGCTAAGTGAGACTCTGAGTAAGTGGGCATAAGAAAGAGACTCCTGACTCTTTCCCAGGTTTGCATTATTTACAGCGACCCTGAATGAGTAGCCTCTTTAAGTAGACTGTTGACTATTTCCCAGATGTGTATTATTCAGTGAGGCCCTGAACGAGTGGCCATATGAAAGAGATTCCTGACTAATAAGAGATATATATTATTCACTGAAACACTGAATAAATGGCCATTTGTAATAGAATCCATATTACTCCACAGGTGTGAATTATTAATTGATTTTCTAAATAAATCACCATATGTAAAAACTACTGATTATTCCCCAAATGTGCATTAATCCACGGGATTCTGCATGAGTGTCCATATCAAACAGACTCCTCACTATCACCCAGGTATGTATCATTCAGGAAGGTGCTTAATTTGTGGCTATCTTAAATAGGGTCCTGACTACTCCACAGGTGTTCATTATTCACTGAAACTCTGAATGAGAGGCCATATAAAATAGATGCCTGACTATTGCCCCATTGTGCATAATTCAGGAAAGCTCTGAATAAGTGGTCATATGGAACAGAATCCTGACGAATTTTCAGGTGTGTCACTCAGTGAGATACTTAATCACTGGTCATATGAAAGAGACTCCTGACAATTACAGTGGTGTGCATTATTCACTGAGGCTCTGAGTGGCCATATGAAATAGACTCCTAATATTCACTGAGTATTCCTCATGTGTGCATTATTCACTGAGGCTCTGAGTGGCCATATGAAATAGACTCCTGACTATTCCCCAGGTGTGTATTATTCAGTGAGGCTCTGAATGAGTGGCCATATAAAATAGACTCCTGACTATTCCCCAGGTGTGCATTATTCACTGAGGCTCTGAATAAGTTTCAATATAAAATGCACTCCTGACTATTCCCCAGGTGTGTATTATTCACTGAGGCTCTGAATGAGGGGCCATATGAAATAGACTCCTGACTATTCCCCAGGTGTGTATTATTCAGTGAATTTCTGAATGAGTGGCCATATGAAATAGACTCCTGACTATTCCCCAGGTGTGCATTATTCACTGAGGCTCTGAATGAGTGGCCATATGAAATAGACTCCAAGACTTTTCGGGATGCATTACTCAATGAGGTTCTGAATGAGAGGACACTGTAAATAAACTCCTGACAATTCCTAAACTTGCACTACTCGGAGGGCTCTGAATGAGTGGCCTTAGGAAAGAGACTCCTGAATACTCTTCAGGCGTGCATTTTTAGGTTGGGCTCTGAATGAGTGGCCATATGAAATAGAATCCTGACTTTCCCCAAAGAGTATATTATTCAGTGAGGCTCTGAATGTGTGGATATATGTAATAGACTTCTGAATACTCTACAGGTGTTTCTTATTCAGAGAAGCTCTGAATGAGTGGCCATATGAAATAGACTCCTGACTATTCCCCAGGTGTGCATTATTCACTGAGGCTCTGAAAGTTTGGCCATATAAAATAGACTAGTGTCTATTCCCCAGGTGTGTATTATTTAATGAGGCTTTGAGTTACTGACCATAAGAAATAGACTCCTGACTATTCCCCAGGTGTGTATTATTGAATGAGAATCTGAAAAAGTGGGTATATGAAAAGACTACTCACTATTCCAAAGTTGTGCATTAATCACTCAGGCTTTGATTTTGTAGTCATGTAAAATAGACTAGTGTCTATTCCCCAGGTGTGCATTATTCACTGAGGCTCTGAATGAGTGGCCATATGAAATAGACTCCTGACTATTCCCCAGGTGTGAATTACTCCGTGAGGCTCCGCATGAGTGGTCCTATGAAATAGGATGCTGACTATCCTCCATGTTTGTATTATTCAGTGAATTTCTGAATGAGTGGCTATATGAAATAAACTGCTGAGTGCTGTACATTTGTGCATTATTCACTGAGGCTCTGAATGAGTGGCCATATGAAATAGACTCCTGACTATTCCACAGGTGTGTATGATTCACTGAGGCTTTGAGTTACTGACCATAAGAAATAGACTCCTGACTATTCCTCAGGTGTGTATTGTTGTCTGAGACTCTGATTAAGTGGGCATATGGAATAGACTTTTCACTATTCCAAAGTTGTGCATTAATCACTCAGGCTTTGATTTTGTAGTCATGTAAAATAGACTAGTGTCTATTCCCCAGGTGTGTATTATTCAGTGAGGCTCTGAATGAGTGGCCATATGAAATAGACTCTTAACTCTTCCCCAGGTGTGTATTATTCAGTGAGGCTCTGAATGAGTGGCCATATGAAATAGACTCCTGACTATTCCCCAGGTGTGCATTATTCACTGAGGCTCTGAATGAGTGGCCATATGAAATAGACTCCTGACTATTCCCCAGGTGTGTATTATTCAGTGAGGCTCTGAATGAGTGGCCATATGAAAGAGATTCCTGACTAATAAGAGATATATATTATTCACTGAGGCTCTGAATGAGTGGCCATATGAAATAGACTCCTGATTCTACCCCATGTGTGTATTATTCAGTGAATTTCTGAATGAGTGGCCATATGAAATAGACTCCTGACTATTCCCCAGGTGTGCATTATTCACTGAGGCTCTGAATGAGTGGCCATATGAAATAGACTCCTGACTATTCCCCAGGTGTGTATTATTCAGTGAATTTCTGAATGAGTGGCCATATGAAATAGACTCCTGACTATTCCCCAGGTGTGCATTATTCACTGAGGCTCTGAATGAGTGGCCATATGAAATAGACTCCTGACTATTCCCCAGGTGTGCATTATTCACTGAGGCTCTGAATGAGTGGCCATATGAAATAGACTCCTGATTCTACCCCATGTGTGTATTATTCAGTGAATTTCTGAATGAGTGGCCATATGAAAGAGACTACTGACTATTACTGTGGTGTGCATTATTCAGGGAGGCTCTGAGTGGCCATATGAAATAGACCCGTAATATTCACTGAGTATTCATCATGTGTGCATTTTTCACTGACTCTCTGAGTGTCCATATGGAATAGACTCCTGATTCTACCCCATGTGTGTATTATTCCAAGAGTCTCTGTAAGCCTGTCCGTATAAAATACACTCAACTCTATTCCCCAGGTGTGCATTATTCACTGAGGCTCTGAATTAGATTCAATAGAAAATGCACTCCTGACTATTTTCCAGGTGAGTTTTACTAACAAGAGCTCTGAATGAGGGGTCATATGAAATAGACTCCTGGCTATTCCACAGTCGTGTATTATTCACTGAAGTTCTGAATGTGTCGCTAAAGAAAATAGACACATGGCTACTCCACAAGTTTGCATTCTTCACTGATGCTCTGAATAAAAGGCCATGGGAAATAGACACCAAGACTTTTGCCGGGATGCATTACTCAATGAGGTTCTGAATGAGAGGACACTGTAAATAGACTCCTGACAATTCCCTAAACTTGCACTACTCTGAGGGCTCTGAATGAGTGGCCTTAAGAAAGAGACTGCAGAGGGAGAGATCCAAGATGGCTGATCGCTAAGAGCTCAGGATTGTAGCTCCGAGTGAAAACTCAGAAAACCTGAGGACGCCACATTTTCAGAGGAATTTTTGTTGCCCACAGACCAGAAGAATTTCAGTGGAGGAGCCCCGCGGGTTGCCAGCGCGACTTCTGTGGCCGGTGCAGCGGTTTTGCCATCGCCTCAGCGCGGCAGCTCTTCATGCACAGTGAGCGGGACTGGTTCCCCTACTGACTGGTGTTTGGAGCTCCGGGAAGGCAGAGCCGCTTGCGGACTCAAGAAGGAAGCCAGACCGGAGATTCCCAGGCAGAAGAGCACCATCAGTCTTACCGCTGTTGCTTTGGCCGGCGCAGTGGGTTGCTCAGATTCCAGCACTGGGAATCAATAAATTGGACATCCTCTCAGGAACTTAATCAGAAAGGCGCTAATTGTAAAGATATCAGATGGATAAAATCACAATAAAGGGAAAAAAACAGCCTAAAAAGGCCGAGAAAACTGAAAGTCAGAACCCCTCTCCCTCTACAGGGGATAGTAATTCCTCATTAGCAACGGAACAAGCCCTAATGGAAGAGGACTGTGTTCCAGTATCTGAAGGAGGCTTTAGAAGGTGGATGGTAAAAAACCTCTAGGAATTGAAACAAATTGTTCTAAACCAATGCAAAGAAACTAAGAACTTTAAAAAAAGGTTAGATGAAATGTTAAAAAGAATGGACAATATAGAAAGGAATATAAATGAACTAATGGAGTTGAAAAATACAACTGAGAACTTAGTGAAATATGCACAAGTTTGAATAGCCGAATTGATTAAGTAGAAGAAAGGATATCAGAGGTCGAAGACCGACTTAATGAAATGGAATGAGATGACAAGAATAGAGAAAAAAGGATAAAAAGGAATGAGCAAAATCTCCAAGAATTATGGGACTATGTAAAAAGACCTAATCTACGTTTGATAGGCGTACCTGAATGTGATGGAAAGAATGAATCCCAGCTGGAAAATATTCTTCAGGATATTATCCAGGAGAATTTTCCCAATCTAGCAAAGCAGGATACCATTCAACCTCAGGTAATACAGAGAACACCACAAAGATATTCCTTAAAAAGAGCAACCCCAAGACATAATCATTAGATTCACCAGGGTTGAAACAAAGCAGAAAATACTAAGGGCAGCCAGAGAGAAAGGTCAGATTACCCACAAAAGGAAGCCTATTAGACTTACAGCAGATCTCTCAGTAGAAACCATACAAGCCAGAAGAGAGTGGGGGCCGATATTTAACATCCTCAAAGAACAGAAATTTCAGCCCAGAATTTCATATCCTGCCAAACTAAGCTTCACGATTGAAGGAAAAATAAAATCTTTTATGAACCAACAAGTACTCAGAGATTTTATTACCACCAGGCCTGCTTTACAAAAACTTCTGAAAGAAGCATTACACACAGAAAGGAACAACCAGTATTAGCCTTTCTAAAAATATACCAAAAAGTAAAGAACATCAACAGAAAGAAGAATTTACATCAACAAATAAATAAAATAGCCAGTTAACATCAAATGGCAGTAATCTTAAATTGAAATCGACTAAATTTTCTAATTAAAAGATACAGCCAAAATCTAATGGTATACTATATCCAGACCGATTTCCTATCCAAAGATATACATAGACTAAAAACAAAGGGTTGGAGAAAGATTTACCAATCAAATAGAGAAAAAATAAATAAATAAACAAAAAGGAGTTGCAATTCATGCATTTGATAAAACAGATTTCAAACCAACAAAGGTAGAGTGGTATAAGGATCAATGCATCCTAACACCCAGATACATAAGACCCATAAAGAGATTCAGACTCAATGAAACAGAAAATTAATAAGGATATCCAGAATCTGAACTCAGATCAGTAACAAGTAAACTTAATAAGCAAACTCTCCACTTTAGATAAATAAAATATACATTCTCCATTTTAAATACATAAAATAATGATCAGACATTATTAGTAGCCATTTATAGAATAAAGCAATATTTCTGTTCTCTCTCCCTCTTTTTCTTCCTCTCTTTTCCTTTCAAAAAAAAAGACCCTCTATATTCTCTCTTTCTCTCAGAAAAAAAAAAAAGAAAGAGACTGCAGAATAGTGTTCAGGCGTGCATTTTTAGGTTGGGCTCAGAATAAGTGGCCATGCGAAATAGAATTCTGACTTTCCCCAAAGAGAATATTATTCAGTGAGGCTCTGAATGTGTGGCTATATGTAATAGACCTCTGAATACTCTAAAGGTGTTTCTTATACAGAGAAGCTCTGAATAAGAGTCCATATGTAATATCGGCTTGAGGATTCCCAGGGATGCATTATTCACTGAGGCTCTGAAAGTTTGGCCATATAAAATAGTCTCTGGTCTAGTCCACATGTGTGTATTGCTTAATAAGCGTTTGAGTTACTGACCATAAGAAATAGACTTTGGACTATTCCCAAGGTTTGTATTATTGAATGAGAATCTGAAAAAGTGGGTATATGAATGAGACTACTCACTATTTTAAAGTTGTGCATTAATCACTCAGGCTTTGATATCGTCGTCATGTAAAGTAGACTAGTGTCTATTCCCCAGGTGTGCATTATTCACTGAGGCTGTAAATGAGTGACTATATAAAGTAGAGTCCCAAATGTTCCCCAGACGTGAATTACTCTGTGAGGCTCCGCATAAGTGGTCCTATGAAATAGGATGCTGGGAGGAGGAGGCAGGTTGGCGTCATAGAGGTGACTCAGGATTGCAGCTCTCAGTGAAGGTGCAGAGGGTGAGTCCTAGCCGCATTCTCGGATGTTCCTTTTAGGCCCACAGAGCGTTGAAAGTCCCAGGAGTGGGAGAGACACAGGACGCTAGCGCAGCCGGCTAACGCAGCTGGCTCCCGCCACCTCTTCGGCCGGCGCCGCAGCGGGACCCGCGCAGAACTCACTGGTCTGGGTGCCCTGTTAAACCGGCAATCTGAGATTTGGAAGGGCAGATCGGCATGTTCATCTGATTGAACGGGACTTGGACAATGAGCTAGATTAGGAGTTTCCTTGGGAGCCTGATCTGAGCCGGGGTAGTGGGCAGCGGCACGGGAGATCACAGGGATCCCAGTGCCCTATCGTCAGGCTACTGGGGCGCCAGTGAGAGAGTCGACCTTTCAGCTTGGGGAGAGGAAGAGAGAGAGAGAGAGGACGGACTCTGAGGCAGGGAGCTGGGTGATCAGAATCAGCGGGTCCCATGCTCACGGGGACAAGCAGGGTGGCGACTGGAGATGCTTGGGGCTGAGAGTTTTGCTGCCGGCATCTAGGACGGTGCAGCCCAGTGAGGGAGGGGCGTCTACCATTGCTGACACAGTCCCCCCAGTACCGCCCAGGACTGACGCAGCCTGCTGTTGCCGAGGCAACCTGCCATAACAGAGAGACTCCGTGCTCCACAGCAGAAGGGAGCCCAGCAGCAACAGGGCGGACCCGCTTTAGCAGGTCAGAGCCCCGGCAGGCAAATAGTGAATAGACTGCCGCCTAGTGGGGCAGGACAGTGCAACAGATACTCATAAAGCCCCAACTACCTGAGACAGAGCATCTAAAGGGGGGGAAAAAGGGGTGGTGTTTTATGAGTTCTATAGCAGCAGACATAAACAACCTCCCAACAATGCTGAATGAACAACGGAGCTCACAGCTCAGCACTGGAGCTCCTATAAAGCACAGACTGTCTCCTCAAGCAGCTCCCTGACCCCTGTATATCCAAGGAGTCACCCCAGAAAAGGACTAATCAGACTGATATTTGGCTGGCATTATTCTGGAACAAGGACAGCAGAAGTAGAAACTGGTATCATCCCTCACTGTTCTGCAGCTGCTGCAGGTATACCCCAGACAAGCAGGGCCTGGAGTGGACCTCAGCACTCATACAGCAGAGGGGATACACCATTAGAGGGGAAACTAAGTAACAGAAATACTTCATCATCAACAATCTCAGCGTCCACACAGAGACCCAATTGAAAAATCAGCAACTACTAAGACGACAGGCGGATAAATCCATAAAGATGGAAAGAAACCAGCGCAAAAAAGAGGAAAGCACCCGAAACCAAAAGACCTCACCTCCAAAAAAGGACCAAAACTCCTCACCAGCAAGGGAACAAAGCTGGATGGAGAATGAATGTGACAAAATGACGGAATCAGACTTCAGAAAGTGGATAAGGAGAAACTTCAGTGAGCTAAAGGAACATGTACTAAACCAGTGCAAAGAAACTAAGAACTTTGAAAAAAGATTTGAAAAAAGATTCGAGGAATTGAAAACAAGAACGGACAACTTAGAGAGGAATATGAATGGATTGAAGGAGCTGAAAAACACAACACGAGAACTTC
>JAKFGQ010000340.1:0-29909 GCA_021498475.1 Saguinus midas | reverse complement strand
TAACTCACTTAGCTGAACAAATGCACAGCAGATCAGATTGAAGGATACATTTCTGCTGTGTTTTAGGCAGAGTTTTACTTCTATTTTGTTATATGCGGGAATACTACTGGAAAGGCCTGTTTTGAGATCTCTCCACAGAAAGCATTTCCAGACTTCCCCTTCAACACACAGTTTAACTCTGTCGTTGAATGCACACATTGAAAACCATTCTGTTAGGTAGCCCGTTTTGATTTTAGAAGCAGAGAGTTCTTAAAGGGTGTACTCCCATTCACTCAGAAATGTCCAAATGCAGCTCTTGCCAGAAACTTGTTTGTAACTTTTAAATCTAAAGGGAGATGTAACTCACTTAGCTGAACAAATGCACAGCAGATCAGATTGAAGGTACGTTGCTTCTGTGTCTTAGGCAAAATTTAACTGCTATTTCATTATATGCGGGAATACTGCTGTTAAGGCCTGTTTTGAGATCTCTCCACAAAAACTTTTCCAGAATTTCCCTTCAACACACAGTTTAACTCTGTAAATTCAATGCACACATTGACAACCGTTCTGTTAGGTAGCTCCGTGTTGATATTAGAAGCAGAGAGTTCTCCTTACAGCATATATTCCCATTCACTCAGGAATGTCCAAGCGCAGCTCTTGATAGAAGCGTGTTTTAACTCCTGAATCTAAAGGCAGATTTAACTCACTTAGCTGAACAAATGCACAGCAGATCAGATTGAAGGATACGTTGCTTCTGTGTTTTAGGCAGAGTTTTACTGCTATTTTGTTATATGCAGGAATACTACTGGAAAGGCCTGTTTTGACATCTCTTCACAGAAAGCGTTTCCACACTGTCCCTTCAACACACAGTTTAACTCTGTAAATTGAATGCACACATTGACAACCTTCTGTTAGGTAGCTGTGTTTTGGTTTTAGAAACATGGATTTCTCCTTACAGCATATATTCACATTCACTCAGTAATGTCCAAAGGCAGCTCTTGCCAGAAACTTGTTTGTAACTTTTAAATCTAAAGGAGATTTAACTCACTTAGCTGAACAAAGGCACAGCAGAGCAGATTGAAGGATATGTTGCTTCTGTGTTTTAGGCAGAATTTAACTGCTATTTCGTTATATGCGGGAATAGTGCTGGAAAGGCCTGTTTTGAGATCTCTCCATAGAAAGCGTTTCCACACTGTCCCTTCAACACATGAGTTTAACTCTGTACGTTGAATGCACACATTGACAACCTTCTGTTAGGTAGCATTGTTTTGGTTTTAGAAGCACAGAGTTCTTAAAGCGTATAATAGCATTCACTCAGAATTGTCCAAAGCAGCTCTTGCCAGAAACTTGTTTGTAACTTTTAAATCTAAAGGAGATTTAACTCACTTAACTGAACAAACGCACAGCAGAGCAGATTGAAGGAAACGTTTCTGCTGTGTTTTAGGCAGAGTTTCACTGCTATTTCGTTATATGCGGGAATAGTGCTGGAAAGGCCTGTTTTGGGAACTCTCCACAAAAAACGTTTCCAGACTTCCCCTTCAACACACGAGTTTAACTCTGTACGTTGAATGCACACATTGACAACCGTTCTGTTATGTAGCTCGGTTTTGGTTTTAGAAACATGGATTTCTCCTTACAGCATTTACTCCCATTCACTCAGGAATGTCCAAAAGGCAGCTCTTGCCAGAAACGTGTTTCTAATTCTTGAATCTAAAGGAAGATTTAACTCACTTAGCTGAACAAACGCACAGCAGAGTAGATTGAAGGATTGGTTGCTTCTGTGCTCTAGGGAGAGTTTTACTGCTATTTCGTTATATGCGGGAATACTTCTGGAAAGGCCTGTTTTGAGGTCTCTCCACAGAAAGCGTTTCCACACTGTCCCTTCAACACACAGTTTAACTCTGTCGTTGAATGCACACCTTGACAACCATTTAGTTAGGTAGCTCCGTTTTGGTTTTAGAAGGAGAGTTCTCCTTACAACATATACTCCCATTCACTCAGAATTGTCCAAAGCAGCTCTTGCCAGAAACGTGTTTCTAATTCTTGAATCTAAAGGAGATTTAACTCACTTAGCTGAACAAATGCACAGCAGAGCAGATTGAAGGAAACGTTTCTGCTGTGTTTTAGGCAGAGTTTTACTGCTATTTCGTTATATCTTGGGAATACTGCTTTGAAGGCCTGTTCTGAGATCTCTCCATAGAAAGCGTTTCCAGACTTCCCATTCACCACACGAGTTTAACTCTGTAAATTGAATGCACACATTGACAACCGTTCTGTTAGGTAGCTCGTTTTGGTTTTAGAAACATGGATTTCTCCTTACAGCATTTACTCCCATTCACTCAGTAATGTCCAAAGGCAGCTCTTGCCAGAAACGTGTTTCTAATTCTTGAATCTAAAGGAGATTTAACTCACTTAGCTGAACAAATGCACAGCAGAGCAGATTGAAGGAAACGTTTCTGCTGTGTTTTAGGCAGAGTTTTACTGCTATTTCGTTATATCTTGGGAATACTGCTTTGAAGGCCTGTTCTGAGATCTCTCCATAGAAAGCGTTTCCAGACTTCCCTTCAACACAGTTTAACTCTGTCGTTGAATGCACACATTGACAACAGTTCTGCTAGGTAGCTCCGTTTTGGTTTTAGAAACATGGATTTCTCCTTACAGCATTTACTCCCATTCACTCAGTAATGTCCAAAGGCAGCTCTTGCCAGAAACTTGTTTCTAACTCCTGAATCTAAAGGAGATTTAATTCACTTAGCTGAACAAATGCACAGCAGATCAGATTGAAGGATACGTTTCTTCTGTGTTTTAGGCAGAGTTTTACTGCTATTTCGTTATATGCGGGAATAGTGCTGGAAAGGCCTGTTTTGGGAACTCTCCACAAAAAACGTTTCCAGACTTTCCCTTCAACACATGAGTTTAACTCTGTAAGTTAAATGCACATTGACAACCGTTCTGTTAGGTAGCTCCGTTTTGATTTTAGAAGCAGAGAGTTCTCCTTACAACATATACTCCCATTCACTCAGAAATGTCCAAATGCAGCTCTTGCCAGAAATGTGTCTCTAACTCCTGAATCTAAAGGGAGATGTAACTCACTTAGCTGAACAAACGCACAGCAGAGCAGATTGAAGGATACATTTCTGCTGTGTTTTAGGCAGAGTTTTACTTCTATTTTGTTATATGCGGGAATACTACTGGAAAGGCCTGTTTTGAGATCTCTCCACAGAAAGCATTTCCAGACTTTCCCTTCAACACAAGTTTAACTCTGTAAATTGAATGCACACATTGACAACCTTGTGTTAGGTAGCTCCGTTTTGGTTTTAGAAGCAGAGAGTTCTTAAAGCGTATACTCCCATTCACTCAGAATTGTCCAAACGCAGCTCTTGCCAGAAACTTGTTTCTAACTTTTAAATCTAAAGGGAGATTTAACTCACTTAGCTGAACAAACGCACAGCAGAGTAGATTGAAAGATTGGTTGCTTCTGTGCTCTAGGGAGAGTTTTACTGCTATTTTGTTATATGCGGGAATACTGCTGGTAAGGCCTGTTTTGAGATCTCTCCACAGAAAGCGTTTCCAGACTTTCCCTTCAACACAAGAGTTTTACTCTGTAAGTTGAATGCACACATTGACAACAGTTCTGCTAGGTAGCTCCGTTTTGGTTTTAGAAGCCTAGATTTCTCATCACAGCATATATTCCCATTCACTCAGGAATGTCCAAACGCAGCTCTTGCCAGAAACATGTTTCTAACTCCTGAATCTAAAGGGAGATTTAACTCACTTAGCTGAACAAATGCACACCAGATCAGATTGAAGGGTATGTTGCTTCTGTGTTTTAGGCAGAGTTTTACTGCTATTTCGTTATATGTGGGAATACTGCTTTGAAGGCCTGTTTTGAGATCTCTCCACAGAAAGCGTTTCCAGACTTTCCCTTCAACACAAGAGTTTTACTCTGTAAGTTGAATGCACACATTGACAACCGTTCTGTTAGGTAGCTCCGTTTTGGTTTTAGAAGCCTAGATTTCTCATCACAGCATATATTCCCATTCACTCAGGAATGTCCAAACGCAGCTCTTGCCAGAAACATGTTTCTAACTCCTGAATCTAAAGGGAGATTTAACTCACTTAGCTGAACAAATGCACACCAGATCAGATTGAAGGGTATGTTGCTTCTGTGTTTTAGGCAGAGTTTTACTGCTATTTCGTTATATGCGGGAATACTGCTTTGAAGGCCTGTTTTGAGATCTCTCCACAGAAAATGTTTCCAGACTTCCCCTTCAACACACGAGTTTAATTCTGTAAGTTCAATGCACACATTGAAAACCATTCTTTTAGGTAGCTCCGTTTTGGTTTTAGAAGCAGAGAGTTCTCCTTACAGCATATATTCCCATTCACTCAGCAATGTCCAAACGCAGCTCTTGCCAGAAACTTGTTTCTAACTCCTGAATCTAAAGGCAGATTTAACTCACTTAACTGAACAAACGCACATCAGAGTAGATTGAAACATACGTTGCTTTTGTGTTTTAGGCAGAGTTTACTGCTATTTCGTTATATGCGGGAATATTGCTGGAAAGGCCTGTTTTGAGATCTCTCCACAGAAAGCGTTTCCAGACTTCCCCTTCAACACACGAGTTTAACTCTTTAAGTTGAATGCACACATTGACAACCATTCTGTTAGGTAGCTCCGTGTTGATATTAGAAGCAGAGAGTTCTTAAAGCATATAATCCCATTCACTCAGCAATGTCCAAACGCAGCTCTTGCCAGAAACTTGTTTCTAACTCCTGAATCTAAAGGCAGATTTAACTCACTTAGCTGAACAAAGCACAGCAGAACAGATTGAAGGTTACGTTGCTTCTGTGTTTTAGGCAGAATTTTACTGCTATTTCGTTATATGCGGGAATACTGCTTTGAAGGCCTGTTCTGAGATCTCTCCACAGAAAGCATTTCCAGACTTCCCTTCAACACAGAGTTTAACTCTGTAAATTGAATGCACACATTGACAACCTTCTGTTAGGTAGCTGTTTTGGTTTTAGAAGCAGAGTTCTCCTTACAGCATATATTCCCATTCACTCAGAATGTCCAAATGCAGCTCTTGCCAGAAACGTGTTTCTAACTCCTGAATCTAAAGGAGATGTAACTCACTTAGCTGAACAAAGCACAGCAGAGTAGATTGAAGGATACGTTGCTTCTGTGTTTTAGGCAGAGTTTCACTGCTATTTCGTTATATCGGGAATACTGCTGGTAAGGCCTGTTTGAGATCTCTCCACAGAAAGCATTTCCAGACTTCCTTCAACACATGAGTTTAACTCTGTAAGT
Source organism: Saguinus midas (assembly GCA_021498475.1). Lineage (NCBI taxonomy): Eukaryota > Metazoa > Chordata > Mammalia > Primates > Cebidae > Saguinus > Saguinus midas. The sequence continues at coordinate 24,619 of JAKFGQ010000340.1, read as the reverse complement.
TAAATGCACATTGACAACCGTTCTGTTAGGTAGCTCCGTTTTGATTTTAGAAGCAGAGAGTTCTCCTTACAACATATACTCCCATTCACTCAGAATGTCCAAATGCAGCTCTTGCCAGAAACTTGTTTCTAACTCCTGAATCTAAAGGAGATTTAACTCACTTAGCTGAACAAACGCACAGCAGAGCAGATTGAAGGATACGTTGCTTCTGTGTTTTAGGCAGAGTTTACTGCTATTTCGTTATATCGGGAATACTGCTGGAAAGGCCTGTTTTGAGATCTCTCCACAGAAAGCGTTTCCAGACTTTCCCTTCAACACATGAGTTTAACTCTGTAAGTTGAATGCACACATTGACAACCATTCTGTTAGGTAGCTCCGTTTTGGTTTTAGAAGCAGAGTTCTCCTTACAGCATATACTCCCATTCACTCAGGAATGTCCAAAGCAGCTCTTGCCAGAAACGTGTTTCTAACTCCTGAATCTAAAGGGAGATTTAACTCACTTAGCTGAACAAAGCACAGCAGAGCAGATTGAAGGATACGTTGCTTCTGTGTTTTAGGCAGAGTTTACTGCTATTTCGTTATATCGGGAATACTGCTGGAAAGGCCTGTTTTGAGATCTCTCCACAGAAAGCGTTTCCAGACTTTCCCTTCAACACATGAGTTTAACTCTGTAAGTTGAATGCACACATTGACAACCATTCTGTTAGGTAGCTCCGTTTTGGTTTTAGAAGCAGAGTTCTCCTTACAGCATATACTCCCATTCACTCAGGAATGTCCAAAGCAGCTCTTGCCAGAAACGTGTTTCTAACTCCTGAATCTAAAGGGAGATTTAACTCACTTAGCTGAACAAACGCACAGCAGAACAGATTGAAGGATCGTTGCTTCTGTGTTTTAGGCAGAGTTTACTGCTATTTCGTTATATCGGGAATACTGCTGGAAAGGCCTGTTTTGAGATCTCTCCACAGAAAGCATTTCCAGACTTTCCCTTCAACACAAGTTTAACTCTGTAAGTTGAATGCACATTGACAACCATTCTGTTAGGTAGCTCCGTTTTGGTTTTAGAAGCAGAGAGTTCTCCTTACAGCATATACTCCCATTCACTCAGAATGTCCAAACGCAGCTCTTGCCAGAAATGTGTTTCTAACTCCTGAATCTAAAGGAGATTTAACTCACTTAGCTGAACAAAGCACAGCAGAGCAGATTGAAGGATACGTTGCTTCTGTGTTTTAGGCAGAGTTTACTGCTATTTCGTTATATGCGGGAATACTGCTGGAAAGGCCTGTTTGAGATCTCTCCAGAAAGCGTTTCAGACTTTCCCTTCAACACAAGAGTTTTACTCTGTAAGTTGAATGCACACATTGACAACCCTTCTGTTAGGTAGCTCGTTTTGGTTTTAGAAGCAGAGAGTTCTCCTTACAGCATATACTCCCATTCACTCAGAATGTCCAAATGCAGCTCTTGCCAGAAACTTGTTTCTAACTCCTGAATCTAAAGGGAGATTTAACTCACTTAGCTGAACAAATGCACAGCAGATCAGATTGAAGGATTGGTTGCTTCTGTGTTTTAGGCAGAGTTTTACTGCTATTTCGTTATATCTTGGGAATACTGCTTTGAAGGCCTGTTTTGAGATCTCTCCACAGAAAGCGTTTCCAGACTTTCCCTTCAACACAAGAGTTTAACTCTGTAATTGAATGCACACATTGACAACCATTCTGTTAGGTAGCTCCGTTTTGGTTTTAGAAGCCTAGATTTCTCATTACAGCATATATTCCCATTCACTCAGAATTGTCCAAAGCAGCTCTTGCCAGAAACTGTTTCTAACTCCTGAATCTAAAGGGATTTAACTCACTTAGCTGAACAAATGCACAGCAGATCAGATTGAAGGATACGTTGCTTCTGTGTTTTAGGCAGAGTTTACTGCTATTTCGTTATATCTTGGGAATACTGCTGAAGGCCTGTTTGAGATCTCTCCACAGAAAGCATTTCCAGACTTCCCTTCAACACAGTTTAACTCTGTAAATTCAATGCACACATTGACAACCATTCTGTTAGGTAGCTCCGTTTTGATTTTAGAAGCAGAGAGTTCTTAAAGCATATACTCCCATTCACTCAGCAATGTCCAAATGCAGCTCTTGCCAGAAACTTGTTTCTAACTCCTGAATCTAAAGGAGATGTAACTCACTTAGCTGAACAAAGCACAGCAGAGTAGATTGAAGGATACGTTGCTTCTGTGTTTTAGGCAGAGTTTTACTGCTATTTCGTTATATGCGGGAATACTGCTTTGAAGGCCTGTTTTGAGATCTCTCCACAGAAAGCGTTTCCAGACTTTCCCTTCAACACAAGAGTTTTACTCTGTAATTGAATGCACACATTGACAACCATTCTGTTAGGTAGCTTGTTTTGGTTTTAGAAGCAGAGTTCTCCTTACAGCATTTACTCCCATTCACTCAGAATTGTCCAAAGCAGCTCTTGCCAGAAACATGTTTCTAACTCCTGAATCTAAAGGCAGATTTAACTCACTTAGCTGAACAAAGCACAGCAGAGCAGATTGAAGGATCGTTGCTTCTGTGTTTTAGGCAGAATTTACTGCTATTTCGTTATATCGGAATACTGCTGAAGGCCTGTTTGAGATCTCTCCAGAAAGCGTTTCAGACTTCCCTTCAACACAGTTTAACTCTGTAAGTTGAATGCACATTGACAACCTTCTGTTAGGTAGCTCCGTTTTGATTTTAGAAGCAGAGTTCTTAAAGCGTATACTCCCATTCACTCAGAATGTCCAAAGCAGCTCTTGCCAGAAATGTTTCTAACTCCTGAATCTAAAGGGATTTAACTCACTTAGCTGAACAAATGCACAGCAGATCAGATTGAAGGTACGTTGCTTCTGTGTTTTAGGCAGAGTTTTACTGCTATTTCGTTATATCTTGGGAATACTGCTGAAAGGCCTGTTTTGAGATCTCTCCCAGAAAGCATTTCCAGACTTTCCTTCAACACAAGTTTAACTCTGTAAGTTGAATGCACACATTGACAACCATTCTGTTAGGTAGCTCCGTTTTGGTTTTAGAAGCAGAGTTCTTAAAGCATATACTCCCATTCACTCAGAATTGTCCAAAGCAGCTCTTGCCAGAAACTTGTTTCTAACTCCTGAATCTAAAGGAGATTTAACTCACTTAGCTGAACAAATGCACAGCAGAGTAGATTGAAGGATTACGTTGCTTCTGTGTTTTAGGCAGAGTTTTACTGCTATTTCGTTATATGCGGAATACTGCTGGAAAGGCCTGTTTGAGATCTCTCCACAGAAAGCGTTTCCAGACTTCCCTTCAACACACGAGTTTAACTCTGTAAGTTGAATGCACACATTGACAACCATTCTGTTAGGTAGCTCCGTTTTGGTTTTAGAAGCAGAGTTCTCCTTACAGCATATATTCCCATTCACTCAGGAATGTCCAAATGCAGCTCTTGCCAGAAATGTTTCTAACTCCTGAATCTAAAGGAGATTTAACTCACTTAGCTGAACAAATGCACAGCAGATCAGATTGAAGGATTGTTGCTTCTGTGTTTTAGGCAGAATTTACTGCTATTTCGTTATATCGGAATACTGCTGAAGGCCTGTTTTGAGATCTCTCCAGAAAGCGTTTCCAGACTTTCCTTCAACACAAGTTTAACTCTGTAAGTTGAATGCACATTGACAACCTTCTGTTAGGTAGCTTGTTTTGGTTTTAGAAGCAGAGAGTTCTTAAAGCATATACTCCCATTCACTCAGAATGTCCAAAGCGCAGCTCTTGCCAGAAACTGTTTCTAACTCCTGAATCTAAAGGCAGATTTAACTCACTTAGCTGAACAAATGCACAGCAGAGCAGATTGAAGGATACGTTGCTTCTGTGTTTTAGGCAGAGTTTACTGCTATTTCGTTATATCGGAATACTGCTGAAGGCCTGTTTGAGATCTCTCCCAGAAAGCATTTCCAGACTTCCCTTCAACACACAGTTTAACTCTGTAAGTTGAATGCACATTGACAACCTTCTGTTAGGTAGCTTGTTTTGGTTTTAGAAGCAGAGAGTTCTTAAAGCATATACTCCCATTCACTCAGAATGTCCAAAGCGCAGCTCTTGCCAGAAACTGTTTCTAACTCCTGAATCTAAAGGCAGATTTAACTCACTTAGCTGAACAAATGCACAGCAGAGCAGATTGAAGGATACGTTGCTTCTGTGTTTTAGGCAGAGTTTACTGCTATTTCGTTATATCGGAATACTGCTGAAGGCCTGTTTGAGATCTCTCCACAGAAAGCATTTCCAGACTTCCCTTCAACACAGTTTAACTCTGTAAGTTAAATGCACATTGACAACCTTCTGTTAGGTAGCTCGTTTTGGTTTTAGAAGCAGAGAGTTCTTACAGCATATACTCCCATTCACTCAGAATGTCCAAAGGCAGCTCTTGCCAGAAATGTTTCTAACTCCTGAATCTAAAGGCAGATTTAACTCACTTAGCTGAACAAAGCACAGCAGAGCAGATTGAAGGATACGTTGCTTCTGTGTTTTAGGCAGAGTTTTACTGCTATTTCGTTATATCTTGGGAATACTGCTGGAAAGGCCTGTTTGAGATCTCTCCACAGAAAGCGTTTCCAGACTTCCCTTCAACACAGTTTAACTCTGTAAGTTGAATGCACACATTGACAACCATTCTGTTAGGTAGCTCCGTTTTGGTTTTAGAAGCAGAGTTCTCCTTACAGCATATACTCCCATTCACTCAGAAATGTCCAAATGCAGCTCTTGCCAGAAACGTGTTTCTAACTCCTGAATCTAAAGGGAGATTTAACTCACTTAGCTGAACAAAGCACAGCAGAGCAGATTGAAGGATCGTTGCTTCTGTGTTTTAGGCAGAGTTTTACTGCTATTTCGTTATATCTTGGGAATACTGCTGGAAAGGCCTGTTTGAGATCTCTCCACAGAAAGCGTTTCCAGACTTCCCTTCAACACGAGTTTAACTCTGTAAGTTGAATGCACATTGACAACCATTCTGTTAGGTAGCTCCGTTTTGATTTTAGAAGCAGAGAGTTCTCCTTAAAGCATATACTCCCATTCACTCAGAATGTCCAAAGGCAGCTCTTGCCAGAAACGTGTTTCTAACTCCTGAATCTAAAGGAGATTTAACTCACTTAGCTGAACAAAGGCACAGCAGAGCAGATTGAAGGATACGTTGCTTCTGTGTTTTAGGCAGAGTTTACTGCTATTTCGTTATATCGGAATACTGCTGGAAAGGCCTGTTTGAGATCTCTCCACAGAAAGCGTTTCCAGACTTCCCTTCAACACACGAGTTTAACTCTGTAAGTTGAATGCACATTGACAACCATTCTGTTAGGTAGCTCGTTTTGGTTTTAGAAGCAGAGAGTTCTCCTTACAGCATATATTCCCATTCACTCAGGAATGTCCAAAGGCAGCTCTTGCCAGAAATGTTTCTAACTCCTGAATCTAAAGGAGATTTAACTCACTTAGCTGAACAAATGCACAGCAGAGCAGATTGAAGGATACGTTGCTTCTGTGTTTTAGGCAGAGTTTTACTGCTATTTCGTTATATGCGGAATACTGCTGGAAGGCCTGTTTGAGATCTCTCCACAGAAAGCGTTTCAGACTTTCCCTTCAACACGAGTTTAACTCTGTAAGTTGAATGCACACATTGACAACCATTCTGTTAGGTAGCTCCGTTTTGGTTTTAGAAGCAGAGTTCTCTTACAGCATATATTCCCATTCACTCAGAATGTCCAAAGGCAGCTCTTGCCAGAAACTTGTTTCTAACTCCTGAATCTAAAGGAGATTTAACTCACTTAGCTGAACAAAGCACAGCAGATCAGATTGAAGGATACGTTGCTTCTGTGTTTTAGGCAGAGTTTACTGCTATTTCGTTATATCGGAATACTGCTGGAAAGGCCTGTTTTGAGATCTCTCCACAGAAAGCGTTTCCAGACTTTCCCTTCAACACACGAGTTTAACTCTGTAAGTTGAATGCACACATTGACAACCATTCTGTTAGGTAGCTCCGTTTTGGTTTTAGAAGCAGAGAGTTCTTACAGCATATACTCCCATTCACTCAGTAATGTCCAAAGCAGCTCTTGCCAGAAACTTGTTTCTAACTCCTGAATCTAAAGGAGATTTAACTCACTTAGCTGAACAAATGCACAGCAGATCAGATTGAAGGATTGGTTGCTTCTGTGTTTTAGGCAGAGTTTTACTGCTATTTCGTTATATCGGAATACTGCTGGAAAGGCCTGTTTTGAGATCTCTCCACAGAAAGCGTTTCCAGACTTCCCTTCAACACAGAGTTTAACTCTGTAAGTTGAATGCACACATTGACAACCATTCTGTTAGGTAGCTCCGTTTTGGTTTTAGAAGCAGAGTTCTCCTTACAGCATATACTCCCATTCACTCAGTAATGTCCAAAGCAGCTCTTGCCAGAAACTTGTTTCTAACTCCTGAATCTAAAGGAGATTTAACTCACTTAGCTGAACAAATGCACAGCAGATCAGATTGAAGGTACGTTGCTTCTGTGTTTTAGGCAGAGTTTACTGCTATTTCGTTATATGCGGGAATACTGCTGGAAAGGCCTGTTTGAGATCTCTCCACAGAAAGCGTTTCAGACTTTCCCTTCAACACAAGTTTAACTCTGTAAGTTGAATGCACATTGACAACCATTCTGTTAGGTAGCTCCGTTTTGGTTTTAGAAGCAGAGAGTTCTCCTTACAACATATACTCCCATTCACTCAGGAATGTCCAAACGCAGCTCTTGCCAGAAATGTTTCTAACTCCTGAATCTAAAGGAGATTTAACTCACTTAGCTGAACAAACGCACAGCAGAGCAGATTGAAGGATACGTTGCTTCTGTGTTTTAGGCAGAGTTTACTGCTATTTCGTTATATGCGGGAATACTGCTGGAAAGGCCTGTTTGAGATCTCTCCACAGAAAGCGTTTCCAGACTTCCCTTCAACACATGAGTTTAACTCTGTAAGTTGAATGCACACATTGACAACCATTCTGTTAGGTAGCTCCGTTTTGGTTTTAGAAGCAGAGAGTTCTCCTTACAGCATATACTCCCATTCACTCAGAATGTCCAAAGCAGCTCTTGCCAGAAACGTGTTTCTAACTCCTGAATCTAAAGGGAGATTTAACTCACTTAGCTGAACAAACGCACAGCAGAGCAGATTGAAGGATTGTTGCTTCTGTGTTTTAGGCAGAGTTTACTGCTATTTTGTTATATGCGGAATACTGCTGAAGGCCTGTTTTGAGATCTCCACAGAAAGTGTTTCCAGACTTCCTTCAACACAAGAGTTTTACTCTGTAAGTTGAATGCACATTGACAACCTTCTGTTAGGTAGCTTGTTTTGGTTTTAGAAGCAGAGTTCTTAAAGCGTATACTCCCATTCACTCAGAATGTCCAAAGCAGCTCTTGCCAGAAACTGTTTCTAACTCCTGAATCTAAAGGAGATTTAACTCACTTAGCTGAACAAATGCACAGCAGAGTAGATTGAAGGATACGTTGCTTCTGTGTTTTAGGCAGAGTTTACTGCTATTTCGTTATATCGGAATACTGCTGAAGGCCTGTTTGAGATCTCTCCACAGAAAGCATTTCCAGACTTCCCTTCAACACACAGTTTAACTCTGTAAGTTGAATGCACATTGACAACCTTCTGTTAGGTAGCTTGTTTTGGTTTTAGAAGCAGAGATTTCTCCTTACAGCATATATTCCCATTCACTCAGAATTGTCCAAAGCAGCTCTTGCCAGAAATGTTTCTAACTCCTGAATCTAAAGGAGATTTAACTCACTTAGCTGAACAAATGCACAGCAGATCAGATTGAAGGATACGTTGCTTCTGTGTTTTAGGCAGAGTTTACTGCTATTTCGTTATATCGGAATACTGCTGAAGGCCTGTTTGAGATCTCTCCACAGAAAGCATTTCCAGACTTCCCTTCAACACACAGTTTAACTCTGTAAGTTGAATGCACATTGACAACCTTCTGTTAGGTAGCTCCGTTTTGGTTTTAGAAGCAGAGAGTTCTTACAGCATATACTCCCATTCACTCAGAATGTCCAAAGGCAGCTCTTGCCAGAAACTGTTTCTAACTCCTGAATCTAAAGGGATTTAACTCACTTAGCTGAACAAAGCACAGCAGAGTAGATTGAAGGATTGGTTGCTTCTGTGTTTTAGGCAGAGTTTTACTGCTATTTCGTTATATCGGAATACTGCTGGAAGGCCTGTTTGAGATCTCTCCACAGAAAGCGTTTCCAGACTTCCCTTCAACACACGAGTTTAACTCTGTAAGTTGAATGCACATTGACAACCATTCTGTTAGGTAGCTCCATTTTGGTTTTAGAAGCAGAGTTCTCCTTACAGCATATACTCCCATTCACTCAGAATTGTCCAAAGCAGCTCTTGCCAGAAATGTTTCTAACTCCTGAATCTAAAGGGAGATTTAACTCACTTAGCTGAACAAACGCACAGCAGAACAGATTGAAGGATTACGTTGCTTCTGTGTTTTAGGCAGAGTTTTACTGCTATTTCATTATATGCGGAATACTGCTGAAGGCCTGTTTGAGATCTCTCCACAGAAAGCATTTCCAGACTTCCCTTCAACACAGAGTTTAACTCTGTAATTGAATGCACACATTGACAACCTTCTGTTAGGTAGCTGTTTTGGTTTTAGAAGCAGAGTTCTTACAGCATATATTCCCATTCACTCAGAATGTCCAAAGCAGCTCTTGCCAGAAATGTTTCTAACTCCTGAATCTAAAGGGATTTAACTCACTTAGCTGAACAAATGCACAGCAGAGCAGATTGAAGGATCGTTGCTTCTGTGTTTTAGGCAGAGTTTCACTGCTATTTCGTTATATGCGGGAATACTGCTGGAAGGCCTGTTTGAGATCTCTCACAGAAAGCGTTTCAGACTTCCCTTCAACACATGAGTTTAACTCTGTAAGTTAAATGCACATTGACAACCGTTCTGTTAGGTAGCTCCGTTTTGATTTTAGAAGCAGAGATTTCTCCTTACAGCATATACTCCCATTCACTCAGAATGTCCAAAGCAGCTCTTGCCAGAAACGTGTTTCTAACTCCTGAATCTAAAGGAGATTTAACTCACTTAGCTGAACAAAGCACAGCAGAGCAGATTGAAGGATGTTGCTTCTGTGTTTTAGGCAGTTTTACTGCTATTTCGTTATATCGGAATACTGCTGAAGGCCTGTTTTGAGATCTCTCCAGAAAGCGTTTCAGACTTCCCTTCAACACAGTTTAACTCTGTAAGTTAAATGCACATTGACAACCCTTCTGTTAGGTAGCTTGTTTTGGTTTTAGAAGCAGAGATTTCTCCTTACAGCATATATTCCCATTCACTCAGAATGTCCAAAGCAGCTCTTGCCAGAAATGTTTCTAACTCCTGAATCTAAAGGGATTTAACTCACTTAGCTGAACAAATGCACAGCAGATCAGATTGAAGGTACGTTGCTTCTGTGTTTTAGGCAGAGTTTACTGCTATTTCATTATATGCGGAATACTGCTGGAAGGCCTGTTTGAGATCTCTCACAGAAAGCGTTTCAGACTTCCCTTCAACACATGAGTTTAACTCTGTAAGTTAAATGCACATTGACAACCGTTCTGTTAGGTAGCTCCGTTTTGATTTTAGAAGCAGAGAGTTCTCCTTAAAGCATATACTCCCATTCACTCAGAATGTCCAAAGCAGCTCTTGCCAGAAACGTGTTTCTAACTCCTGAATCTAAAGGAGATTTAACTCACTTAGCTGAACAAAGCACAGCAGAGCAGATTGAAGGATGTTGCTTCTGTGTTTTAGGCAGAGTTTACTGCTATTTTGTTATATGCGGAATACTGCTGGAAGGCCTGTTTTGAGATCTCTCCAGAAAGCGTTTCAGACTTCCCTTCAACACAGTTTAACTCTGTAAGTTAAATGCACATTGACAACCCTTCTGTTAGGTAGCTTGTTTTGGTTTTAGAAGCAGAGATTTCTCCTTACAGCATATATTCCCATTCACTCAGAATGTCCAAAGCAGCTCTTGCCAGAAATGTTTCTAACTCCTGAATCTAAAGGAGATTTAACTCACTTAGCTGAACAAATGCACAGCAGAGCAGATTGAAGGATGTTGCTTCTGTGTTTTAGGCAGAGTTTACTGCTATTTTGTTATATGCGGAATACTGCTGGAAGGCCTGTTTTGAGATCTCTCCAGAAAGCGTTTCAGACTTCCCTTCAACACAGAGTTTAACTCTGTAAGTTAAATGCACATTGACAACCTTCTGTTAGGTAGCTCCATTTTGGTTTTAGAAGCAGAGTTCTTACAGCATATATTCCCATTCACTCAGAATGTCCAAAGCGCAGCTCTTGCCAGAAACATGTTTCTAACTCCTGAATCTAAAGGAGATTTAACTCACTTAGCTGAACAAATGCACAGCAGATCAGATTGAAGGATACGTTGCTTCTGTGTTTTAGGCAGAGTTTTACTGCTATTTCGTTATATGCGGGAATACTGCTGGAAAGGCCTGTTTTGAGATCTCTCCACAGAAAGCATTTCCAGACTTTCCCTTCAACACACGAGTTTAACTCTGTAAGTTGAATGCACACATTGACAACCATTCTGTTAGGTAGCTCCGTTTTGGTTTTAGAAGCAGAGAGTTCTCCTTACAGCATATACTCCCATTCACTCAGAATGTCCAAATGCAGCTCTTGCCAGAAACTTGTTTCTAACTCCTGAATCTAAAGGAGATTTAACTCACTTAGCTGAACAAATGCACAGCAGAGCAGATTGAAGGATTGTTGCTTCTGTGTTTTAGGCAGAGTTTACTGCTATTTCGTTATATCGGGAATACTGCTGGAAAGGCCTGTTTGAGATCTCTCCACAGAAAGCGTTTCCAGACTTCCCTTCAACACAAGAGTTTAACTCTGTAAGTTGAATGCACACATTGACAACCATTCTGTTAGGTAGCTGTTTTGGTTTTAGAAGCAGAGTTCTCCTTACAGCATATACTCCCATTCACTCAGGAATGTCCAAAGCGCAGCTCTTGCCAGAAACTTGTTTCTAACTCCTGAATCTAAAGGGAGATTTAACTCACTTAGCTGAACAAAGCACAGCAGAGCAGATTGAAGGATGTTGCTTCTGTGTTTTAGGCAGAGTTTACTGCTATTTTGTTATATGCGGAATACTGCTGAAAGGCCTGTTTGAGATCTCTCCAGAAAGCGTTTCAGACTTTCCCTTCAACACAGTTTAACTCTGTAAGTTAAATGCACATTGACAACCCTTCTGTTAGGTAGCTCCGTTTTGGTTTTAGAAGCAGAGTTCTCTTACAGCATATACTCCCATTCACTCAGAATGTCCAAAGCGCAGCTCTTGCCAGAAACTGTTTCTAACTCCTGAATCTAAAGGGAGATTTAACTCACTTAGCTGAACAAATGCACAGCAGATCAGATTGAAGGATACGTTGCTTCTGTGTTTTAGGCAGAGTTTACTGCTATTTCGTTATATCGGAATACTGCTGGAAGGCCTGTTTGAGATCTCTCCACAGAAAGCATTTCCAGACTTCCCTTCAACACAGTTTAACTCTGTAAGTTGAATGCACATTGACAACCTTCTGTTAGGTAGCTTGTTTTGGTTTTAGAAGCAGAGTTCTCTTACAGCATATATTCCCATTCACTCAGAATGTCCAAAGCGCAGCTCTTGCCAGAAACTGTTTCTAACTCCTGAATCTAAAGGGAGATTTAACTCACTTAGCTGAACAAATGCACAGCAGATCAGATTGAAGGATACGTTGCTTCTGTGTTTTAGGCAGAGTTTACTGCTATTTCGTTATATCGGAATACTGCTGAAGGCCTGTTTGAGATCTCTCCACAGAAAGCATTTCCAGACTTCCCTTCAACACACAGTTTAACTCTGTAAGTTAAATGCACATTGACAACCTTCTGTTAGGTAGCTCCGTTTTGGTTTTAGAAGCAGAGTTCTCTTACAGCATATACTCCCATTCACTCAGAATGTCCAAAGGCAGCTCTTGCCAGAAATGTTTCTAACTCCTGAATCTAAAGGGATTTAACTCACTTAGCTGAACAAAGCACAGCAGATCAGATTGAAGGATATGTTGCTTCTGTGTTTTAGGCAGAGTTTACTGCTATTTTGTTATATGCGGAATACTGCTGGAAAGGCCTGTTTGAGATCTCTCCACAGAAAGCGTTTCCAGACTTCCCCTTCAACACACGAGTTTAACTCTGTAAGTTGAATGCACACATTGACAACCATTCTGTTAGGTAGGTCCGTATTGGTTTTAGAAGCAGAGAGTTCTCCTTATAGAATTTACTCCTATTCACTCAGAAATGTCCAATTGCAGCTCTTGCCAGAAACGTGTTTTAACTCCTGAATCTAAAGGAGATTTAACTCACTTAGCTGAACAAATGCACAGCAGAGTAGATTGAAGGATACGTTGCTTCTGTGTTTTAGGCGAGTTTTACTGCTATTTTGTTATATGCGGGAATACTGCTGGAAAGGCCTGTTTGAGATCTCTCCAGAAAGCGTTTCCAGACTTCCCTTCAACACACGAGTTTAACTCTGTAAGTTGAATGCACATTGACAACCGTTCTGTTAGGTAGCTCCGTTTTGGTTTTAGAAGCAGAGAGTTCTTAAAGCATATACTCCCATTCACTCAGAATGTCCAAATGCAGCTCTTGCCAGAAATGTTTCTAACTCCTGAATCTAAAGGAGATTTAACTCACTTAGCTGAACAAATGCACAGCAGATCAGATTGAAGGATACGTTGCTTCTGTGTTTTAGGCAGAGTTTACTGCTATTTTGTTATATGCGGAATACTGCTGAAAGGCCTGTTTGAGATCTCTCCAGAAAGCGTTTCAGACTTCCCTTCAACACAAGAGTTTTACTCTGTAAGTTGAATGCACATTGACAACCATTCTGTTAGGTAGCTGTGTTTTGGTTTTAGAAGCAGAGATTTCTCCTTACAGCATATATTCCCATTCACTCAGGAATGTCCAAATGCAGCTCTTGCCAGAAATGTTTCTAACTCCTGAATCTAAAGGAGATTTAACTCACTTAGCTGAACAAAGCACAGCAGAGCAGATTGAAGGATCGTTGCTTCTGTGTTTTAGGCAGAGTTTCACTGCTATTTCGTTATATCGGAATACTGCTGAAGGCCTGTTTGAGATCTCTCCAGAAAGCGTTTCCAGACTTCCCTTCAACACACGAGTTTAACTCTGTAAGTTAAATGCACATTGACAACCGTTCTGTTAGGTAGCTGTGTTTTGGTTTTAGAAGCAGAGTTCTCCTTACAACATATACTCCCATTCACTCAGAAATGTCCAAATGCAGCTCTTGCCAGAAACTTGTTTCTAACTCCTGAATCTAAAGGAGATTTAACTCACTTAGCTGAACAAACGCACAGCAGAACAGATTGAAGGATTGTTGCTTCTGTGTTTTAGGCAGAGTTTACTGCTATTTTGTTATATGCGGGAATACTGCTGGAAGGCCTGTTTTGAGATCTCTCCAGAAAGCGTTTCCAGACTTTCCTTCAACACAAGAGTTTTACTCTGTAAGTTGAATGCACATTGACAACCTTCTGTTAGGTAGCTTGTTTTGGTTTTAGAAGCAGAGTTCTCTTACAGCATATATTCCCATTCACTCAGAATGTCCAAAGCGCAGCTCTTGCCAGAAACTGTTTCTAACTCCTGAATCTAAAGGGAGATTTAACTCACTTAGCTGAACAAATGCACAGCAGATCAGATTGAAGGATGTTGCTTCTGTGTTTTAGGCAGAGTTTACTGCTATTTTGTTATATGCGGAATACTGCTGAAGGCCTGTTTTGAGATCTCTCCACAGAAAGCATTTCCAGACTTCCCTTCAACACACAGTTTAACTCTGTAAATTCAATGCACACATTGACAACCTTCTGTTAGGTAGCTCCGTTTTGGTTTTAGAAGCAGAGTTCTCTTACAGCATATACTCCCATTCACTCAGAATGTCCAAAGGCAGCTCTTGCCAGAAACTGTTTCTAACTCCTGAATCTAAAGGGATTTAACTCACTTAGCTGAACAAATGCACAGCAGAGTAGATTGAAGGATTGGTTGCTTCTGTGTTTTAGGCAGAGTTTCACTGCTATTTCGTTATATCGGGAATACTGCTGGAAAGGCCTGTTTTGAGATCTCTCCACAGAAAGCATTTCCAGACTTTCCCTTCAACACACGAGTTTAACTCTGTAAGTTGAATGCACACATTGACAACCATTCTGTTAGGTAGCTGTTTTGGTTTTAGAAGCAGAGAGTTCTCTTACAGCATATATTCCCATTCACTCAGAATTGTCCAAAGCAGCTCTTGCCAGAAACGTGTTTCTAACTCCTGAATCTAAAGGAGATTTAACTCACTTAGCTGAACAAAGCACAGCAGAGCAGATTGAAGGATGTTGCTTCTGTGTTTTAGGCAGAGTTTACTGCTATTTCGTTATATCGGAATACTGCTGAAGGCCTGTTTTGAGATCTCTCCACAGAAAGTGTTTCCAGACTTTCCTTCAACACAAGAGTTTTACTCTGTAAGTTGAATGCACATTGACAACCTTCTGTTAGGTAGCTGTTTTGGTTTTAGAAGCAGAGTTCTCTTACAGCATATATTCCCATTCACTCAGAATGTCCAAAGCGCAGCTCTTGCCAGAAACTGTTTCTAACTCCTGAATCTAAAGGAGATTTAACTCACTTAGCTGAACAAATGCACAGCAGAGCAGATTGAAGGATACGTTGCTTCTGTGTTTTAGGCAGAGTTTACTGCTATTTTGTTATATGCGGAATACTGCTGAAGGCCTGTTTGAGATCTCTCCACAGAAAGCATTTCCAGACTTCCCTTCAACACAGTTTAACTCTGTAAGTTAAATGCACATTGACAACCGTTCTGTTAGGTAGCTCGTTTTGGTTTTAGAAGCAGAGTTCTCTTACAGCATATACTCCCATTCACTCAGGAATGTCCAAAGGCAGCTCTTGCCAGAAACTGTTTCTAACTCCTGAATCTAAAGGGATTTAACTCACTTAGCTGAACAAAGCACAGCAGATCAGATTGAAGGATTGGTTGCTTCTGTGTTTTAGGCAGAGTTTACTGCTATTTCGTTATATCGGGAATACTGCTGGAAGGCCTGTTTTGAGATCTCTCACAGAAAGCGTTTCCAGACTTTCCCTTCAACACAAGAGTTTAACTCTGTAAGTTGAATGCACATTGACAACCATTCTGTTAGGTAGCTCCGTTTTGGTTTTAGAAGCAGAGTTCTCTTACAGCATATACTCCCATTCACTCAGGAATGTCCAAAGCGCAGCTCTTGCCAGAAACTTGTTTCTAACTCCTGAATCTAAAGGGAGATTTAACTCACTTAGCTGAACAAATGCACAGCAGATCAGATTGAAGGATACGTTGCTTCTGTGTTTTAGGCAGAGTTTACTGCTATTTCGTTATATGCGGAATACTGCTGGAAAGGCCTGTTTTGAGATCTCTCCACAGAAAGCGTTTCCAGACTTCCCTTCAACACACGAGTTTAACTCTGTAAATTCAATGCACACATTGACAACCATTCTGTTAGGTAGCTCCGTTTTGGTTTTAGAAGCAGAGAGTTCTCCTTACAGCATATACTCCCATTCACTCAGAATGTCCAAAGGCAGCTCTTGCCAGAAACTTGTTTCTAACTCCTGAATCTAAAGGAGATTTAACTCACTTAGCTGAACAAATGCACAGCAGAGTAGATTGAAGGATACGTTGCTTCTGTGTTTTAGGCAGAGTTTACTGCTATTTCGTTATATGCGGAATACTGCTGGAAGGCCTGTTTGAGATCTCTCCACAGAAAGCGTTTCAGACTTCCCTTCAACACACAGTTTAACTCTGTAATTGAATGCACACATTGACAACCTTCTGTTAGGTAGCTCCGTTTTGATTTTAGAAGCAGAGATTTCTCCTTACAGCATATATTCCCATTCACTCAGAATGTCCAAAGGCAGCTCTTGCCAGAAATGTGTTTCTAACTCCTGAATCTAAAGGAGATTTAACTCACTTAGCTGAACAAAGCACAGCAGAGTAGATTGAAGGATATGTTGCTTCTGTGTTTTAGGCAGAGTTTCACTGCTATTTCGTTATATCGGAATACTGCTGAAAGGCCTGTTTGAGATCTCTCCACAGAAAGTGTTTCCAGACTTCCCTTCAACACAGTTTAACTCTGTAAGTTAAATGCACATTGACAACCTTCTGTTAGGTAGCTGTTTTGGTTTTAGAAGCAGAGAGTTCTTACAGCATATACTCCCATTCACTCAGAATGTCCAAAGGCAGCTCTTGCCAGAAATGTTTCTAACTCCTGAATCTAAAGGCAGATTTAACTCACTTAGCTGAACAAAGCACAGCAGATCAGATTGAAGGATATGTTGCTTCTGTGTTTTAGGCAGAGTTTCACTGCTATTTCGTTATATCGGAATACTGCTGAAAGGCCTGTTTGAGATCTCTCCACAGAAAGTGTTTCCAGACTTCCTTCAACACAAGTTTAACTCTGTAAGTTAAATGCACATTGACAACCTTCTGTTAGGTAGCTGTTTTGGTTTTAGAAGCAGAGTTCTCTTACAGCATATATTCCCATTCACTCAGAATTGTCCAAAGCAGCTCTTGCCAGAAATGTTTCTAACTCCTGAATCTAAAGGGATTTAACTCACTTAGCTGAACAAAGCACAGCAGAGTAGATTGAAGGATATGTTGCTTCTGTGTTTTAGGCAGAGTTTACTGCTATTTTGTTATATGCGGAATACTGCTGAAAGGCCTGTTTTGAGATCTCTCCACAGAAAGCGTTTCCAGACTTCCCTTCAACACACGAGTTTAACTCTGTAAGTTGAATGCACACATTGACAACCATTCTGTTAGGTAGCTCCGTTTTGGTTTTAGAAGCAGAGTTCTTAAAGCGTATACTCCCATTCACTCAGAATGTCCAAAGCAGCTCTTGCCAGAAACATGTTTCTAACTCCTGAATCTAAAGGGATTTAACTCACTTAGCTGAACAAATGCACAGCAGATCAGATTGAAGGATCGTTGCTTCTGTGTTTTAGGCAGAGTTTACTGCTATTTCGTTATATCTTGGGAATACTGCTGGAAAGGCCTGTTTGAGATCTCTCCAGAAAGCGTTTCAGACTTCCCTTCAACACAAGTTTAACTCTGTAAATTGAATGCACACATTGACAACCTTCTGTTAGGTAGCTGTTTTGGTTTTAGAAGCAGAGAGTTCTTACAGCATATATTCCCATTCACTCAGGAATGTCCAAATGCAGCTCTTGCCAGAAATGTTTCTAACTCCTGAATCTAAAGGAGATTTAACTCACTTAGCTGAACAAAGCACAGCAGAGCAGATTGAAGGATACGTTGCTTCTGTGTTTTAGGCAGAGTTTCACTGCTATTTCGTTATATCGGAATACTGCTGAAAGGCCTGTTTGAGATCTCTCCACAGAAAGCATTTCCAGACTTCCCTTCAACACATGAGTTTAACTCTGTAAGTTAAATGCACATTGACAACCATTCTGTTAGGTAGCTGTTTTGGTTTTAGAAGCAGAGAGTTCTTACAGCATATACTCCCATTCACTCAGAATGTCCAAAGCGCAGCTCTTGCCAGAAACATGTTTCTAACTCCTGAATCTAAAGGAGATTTAACTCACTTAGCTGAACAAATGCACAGCAGAGCAGATTGAAGGATCGTTGCTTCTGTGTTTTAGGCAGAGTTTACTGCTATTTCGTTATATCTTGGGAATACTGCTGGAAAGGCCTGTTTGAGATCTCTCACAGAAAGCGTTTCAGACTTCCCTTCAACACAAGAGTTTTACTCTGTAAGTTGAATGCACATTGACAACCGTTCTGTTAGGTAGCTGTGTTTTGGTTTTAGAAGCAGAGAGTTCTTACAGCATATATTCCCATTCACTCAGGAATGTCCAAATGCAGCTCTTGCCAGAAACGTGTTTCTAACTCCTGAATCTAAAGGAGATTTAACTCACTTAGCTGAACAAAGCACAGCAGAGCAGATTGAAGGATACGTTGCTTCTGTGTTTTAGGCAGAGTTTCACTGCTATTTCGTTATATCGGGAATACTGCTGGAAGGCCTGTTTGAGATCTCTCCACAGAAAGCATTTCCAGACTTCCTTCAACACATGAGTTTAACTCTGTAAGTTAAATGCACATTGACAACCATTCTGTTAGGTAGCTGTTTTGGTTTTAGAAGCAGAGAGTTCTTACAGCATATACTCCCATTCACTCAGAATGTCCAAATGCAGCTCTTGCCAGAAACGTGTTTCTAACTCCTGAATCTAAAGGAGATTTAACTCACTTAGCTGAACAAAGGCACAGCAGAGCAGATTGAAGGATACGTTGCTTCTGTGTTTTAGGCAGAGTTTTACTGCTATTTCGTTATATGCGGGAATACTGCTGGAAAGGCCTGTTTGAGATCTCTCCACAGAAAGCGTTTCCAGACTTCCCTTCAACACACGAGTTTAACTCTGTAAGTTGAATGCACACATTGACAACCATTCTGTTAGGTAGCTCCGTTTTGGTTTTAGAAGCAGAGAGTTCTCCTTACAGCATATACTCCCATTCACTCAGAATTGTCCAAAGCAGCTCTTGCCAGAAATGTGTCTCTAACTCCTGAATCTAAAGGCAGATTTAACTCACTTAGCTGAACAAACGCACAGCAGAACAGATTGAAGGTTACGTTGCTTCTGTGTTTTAGGCAGAGTTTACTGCTATTTTGTTATATGCGGAATACTGCTGGAAAGGCCTGTTTGAGATCTCTCACAGAAAGCGTTTCAGACTTCCCTTCAACACACGAGTTTAACTCTGTAAATTCAATGCACACATTGACAACCGTTCTGTTAGGTAGCTCCATTTTGGTTTTAGAAGCAGAGTTCTCCTTACAGCATATATTCCCATTCACTCAGGAATGTCCAAATGCAGCTCTTGCCAGAAATGTGTCTCTAACTCCTGAATCTAAAGGAGATTTAACTCACTTAGCTGAACAAAGCACAGCAGAGTAGATTGAAGGATACGTTGCTTCTGTGTTTTAGGCAGAGTTTCACTGCTATTTCGTTATATCGGGAATACTGCTGGAAGGCCTGTTTGAGATCTCTCCACAGAAAGCATTTCCAGACTTCCTTCAACACATGAGTTTAACTCTGTAAGTTAAATGCACATTGACAACCGTTCTGTTAGGTAGCTGTGTTTTGGTTTTAGAAGCAGAGTTCTCCTTACAACATATACTCCCATTCACTCAGAATTGTCCAAACGCAGCTCTTGCCAGAAACTTGTTTCTAACTCCTGAATCTAAAGGGAGATGTAACTCACTTAGCTGAACAAACGCACAGCAGAGAAGATTGAAGGATATGTTGCTTCTGTGTTTTAGGCAGAGTTTTACTTCTATTTTGTTATATGCGGAATACTGCTGGAAAGGCCTGTTTTGAGATCTCTCCACAGAAAGCGTTTCCAGACTTTCCTTCAACACATGAGTTTAACTCTGTAAGTTAAATGCACATTGACAACCGTTCTGTTAGGTAGCTCCGTTTTGATTTTAGAAGCAGAGAGTTCTCCTTACATCATATACTCCCATTCACTCAGAAATGTCCAAATGCAGCTCTTGCCAGAAATGTGTCTCTAACTCCTGAATCTAAAGGGAGATGTAACTCACTTAGCTGAACAAACGCAAAGCAGAGCAGATTGAAAGATACGTTTCTGCTGTGTTTTAGGCAGAGATTTACTTCTATTTTGTTATGTGATATAGCTGGCCTAGAGTTAGAACCTGTACAATGTCATTTTGTAAAGAACAAAACTGTTTCCATTCTCCTCACAGTGACTGCTAACCTTGGTTTCTGTAAACTAATTTACTTTGCAAAAGGTAAAACTGCATACTTCCCCTTATTCAGATTGCCAGAATTGCTGGCCTTTAATCACCAGCAATAACTAGAGTAAATACCCTCGGACAATTCCATTCTGGCACCAAGTAACTCCTACCCAGATAGGTGCAAGCAAATGGTTATCTCAAGTTCTGTAAATCTCTTAAAGTGTCAAGCACACCCCCTAGTCATCTGGATGTCTGGAAACCATCACCCTCCTCTCTACCCTAGAGGTGATTTACAGCCCACCGAAGTCTCTGAACACTTCCATCTCTTCTCTGCCCCTCACCCCAACTCCAAAAGCTCTCAAGGTGGTTTAGTGGGTATAAAAAGTCTGCCTCCTTCTTTGGGGCCACGGGTTGAGAGACGTGAGTCCTCCGTGGATCGCCGGCAATAAACCCTGCAATTTGGCATACTTTTGTCTTGGTGTTGATTTTCTGTGCTCGGTTCGATACAACATTTTGGAGGCCCCAGCGAGATCTTTTATTTTTCAGCACCAGACAAAAGCCATTTCAGAGCCTCGCCCGGGCGGCCGCTCCCTCCTCGGGAGCCTCTAGGGGAGGCGCCCCCTGAGCTGTCTCAGGGCCCCGGAGTGCCACTGTGGAAAAGCGCCCACCCGGCCGACGTTCACCCAAAATTCTTCAGGGTCCTAAAAGCCTCCGGAGGTAGGTTTGGTTTGGAATCTGGGAACTAGTTCAAGGGAAAAGGGCCTGTGTCAGGGGACTGACGAGTCACTGCAACTCTGACCTGGCAAGCCTCACCGAGACGTCGCTTGAGGCTTCTGGTGGCTGTCATAGTGGGTGGCAGCCTTCTGGTAGCTGGCATAGTGGATGCCAGCGTTCGGGTGGCTGGCATAGTGGGTGGCAGCCTTCTGGTAGCTTGCATAGTGGATGCCAGCGTTCGGGTAGCTGGCATAGTGGAGGCCAGCGTTCGGGTGGCTGGCATAGTGGGTGGCAGCCTTCTGGTAGCTGGCATAGTGGATGCCAGCGTTCGGGTAGCTGGCATAGTGGAGGCCAGCGTTCCGGGTGGCTGGCATGAGTGGGTGGCAAGCCTTCTGGTAGCTGGCATAATGGACGTCAGCGTTCGATTGTTTTCCGTAGCCTCTGTGTGAGTGAGAGAGTGTGTGTGTATTTATGTAGTCCCACGGCTGAAAGCTACGGGGCTTGAGTGGGCCTCCACCCGCGGTTCCACGGGAGCATCATAAGGCATAACGGTGATTCACCTCAGAGCTGTCCTACTCGGACTTCCATCCTGAGGTGACCAGGCCCGGGGGTTATACGGGTACACCTTAGCCAAGACGCACCTGAAAGACCCCTTCGGGGGCGTGGCTGGGCAGGCAACTGAGTGGTCTCCTCTGGGAGGCTCCCATCCTTTGTTCGTCACTCTTTTATGTGGTCCTGTCTCGTCTGTAGATTTGTTAGTTTTATTAGACTCCTGCTAGCAGACATACACTGGTTCAGACCATCTTCCCTTGAGGTAGGAGATATTTTACAGTGGTTGACGAACCACTGGATGCAGGGAACTTTCATTGATTATACCCCTGCAGAGATTACTCTCTTCTTCTTTCTCATGTTTTTCTTCTATCACTGAGGCCTCATTCTGTTTTCTTCCGCCATGTGGCAAATAGTCTTAACTAGAGTTGTTTTAATTCTCTTCCTTGTTATGATTATTGTGGCCTGTAAATTCTCCCAGCCACCTCCACCAGGAAAGGAATATTTTTGCCCGTGCTGGGTCTAAGTCCATGTTGGGAAGGCAGTTGTGCCTTTGGCACCTCGGAAATACTTGCTTTGAGGTTGTAGGAAACAAAGTCCTAGATCAGGGTCTATGAGTGTTTTTTGCCAAGCTAAAATGGAAAACTAGTGACTGCCTATTCTGTCAGAAAAGTGTCCCATGTTATGGGCAGTGCCCAGTAGTGTATCACAGGGAGGCCCTACTAAAACCTGCTTTTGAGAGGGCAAAATTTGAATTAGAGACTTTCCAAAATTGGCTATACCACCACAGAAAGAGAAAGACACAAGTAGTAAGCAAAAGTGCGGAAGAAAGGAAATAAGGAAAGAGAGAGGAGAGAGGAAATAGCGAAAGAGAAGGTAGGAGAGAGGAGAGAAAAAGCAAAAGAGAGAGGAGAGAGGAAATAGCGAAAGAGAAAGTAGGAGAGAGGAGAGAAAAAGCAAGAGAGAGAGAGTAAGAGAAAAGAGAGAAGAAAGTAAGAGAGAGGAGAGAAAAAGCAAGAGAGAGAGAGAGTAAGAGAAAAGAGAGAAGAAAGTAGGAGAGAGGAGAGAAAAAGCAAGAGAGAGAAAAGAAATAGAGAGAGAAGAGACAAAAAAATAATAAAAAAGAGAGACAGGAATTAAATGCTTTTTAGGGTCCCGTGTCAAGGTGACCAAAAGCTGCAGAAGTGGAACTCACAGCCGGCCCAGCGGCTTGGAGCTCAGTTTTAAACTGACACAAAAAGCATTTTTTTCCCCTCTCTGCCGGCTGCCAGCCCCACCCGGCTTTCAGGCAGGCCACACTGCCTCAGAGTGTAGCATTTACATCTAAAAACTGGCTTTAAGAACAGCTCTCTAACTTTTTGTAGTGCAAATTATTTATTAGCACAGTAATTAAAGTAGGGAGGGGGAGCAGGCAGCAAGATTGTTAGTTCAAGTCCTCAATAAAGCCAGTCTTAAATTAGTAAAATCTCTCAAGAGAAAATTTAAAAACTGAAAGAAAATGACCAAATGGGCTCATCACAGTCCCGACCATGCACCCCCCTCTGATGCATGACGGAAAACTTCAAATTAGGGTTCTCTGGCCAGTATGGTGTTAAGCTAACCCCAAAGAGGCTTCGGACCCTTTGTGAGCTGGAGTGGCCAGCTTTTGGGGTAGGCTGGCCAGATACGGGGACATATGACCCCAAGATAACTCAGGCAGTCTGGAACATAGTGTCAGGATCCCCAGGCCACCCTGGTCAATTTCCATACATCAATCAATGGTGGAGGCTGAACCAGCACCCCCCTCCTTGGCTTGAAAAATGTATAACGTGTGCTGGACTTCAGGTTATGCTAGCAGGCCCAAAGGAGGGCCCCTTAGCACCGGCTGTTCTTCCAAGCCCTGCTGAGAACCAAGAGTTGCCTCCACCGTATTCTCAGCCCAGTACTAATGATCAGCCCTTATCTCCTCTCCACAATCAAAGCAGGGGCCCACACCCACCAGTGGTCCTTCCTTTCCAAGAGGCTCCCCCAACAGGATAAAACAATTGGGGTCACCCATTCTTTGTTCACTTCTTGTCAGGTGACTTATATAACTAGAAAGTGATAGAAATTAAGGAGAGGGCCAAAACAAGTGCTGGCACAAGCTTTATTAAGAGCAAGGAAAAATCTGCTGGGCTTCACCCAAAACTGACATGCAGCACCTGTGGTATAGCAAAAAGAATTTTTATGGCCTGCAAGCCAGCAGATGCCTCCAGTGTAAAGGGCTGGGCAGGAGGGGAGGGGCTGGGGAAGTGCTAAGTTTAATAATTCCTAGGAGGGCTGGGAACTGCTAACATGGCAAGAGGGGGAGGGTTAGAAACCTGCTGAGATAGAAAGTTCCCTGGGAAAGGGTCGTGCTGGGAGGCTGAAGATTGCAAGACGGTAGCAAGGTTTTACAATAGAGTAAGTTCTGTCAAAAAGCTCAACATCCCCCATTCTCTGAGAAGCCCCAGGCTTTGACAGGGCTCTTAAAATCTGTACTGCAGACTTATCGCCCCACTTAGAATAACTGCCAACAATTATTACTGAATTTGTTCACCACAGAGGAGAGGAGTAGAATTAGACAAGAAGCCCATAAAGCAATACTTGGGACAGGGGGAAGGTCCATACAAGACCGCCAGGAACAAATTAGTAAAAATGTTCCCTTCCACCAGGCCCCAATGGGACCCAAACACCCCAGTGGGCATGCAGGCTTTGAACAATTTTCACCGGTACTTGTTAGAGGGGTTTAGGGAAGTGGCCCGTAAGCCCACTAACCACTCCATGGCAGGGACGGTAAGAATCGGCAGGCCACAAATCTGGCTTTTATGTCCCAGTCTGCCTCAAACATCAAAGGAAAGTTGCAAAATTAAAAGGGTTCCAGGGAATAAATTTAGCTCAGTTGTTAGAGATTACCCAAAAAGTTTTAACAATAAGAACACCTTAGAGGCCAAGCAAGATAAGAGAATTACCAAAGCAGTGATAACAGCACTCCAGGAAACCCGAGTTAACTCACAGGGACCAGAAATCCAGCAGAGAGGCTGCTGCAAGGTTTTAAGAATTACGCTGAGCCAAGGCCTTGCTGATTTCAGAGCTGAGTTCCCAGAATGCACCCTGCTCCAATATGTGGATAACTTACTCTTAGCCACAAAAACCCAAGAGGACTGTAAAGAGACCACCCAGTCATTACTAAGGACCCTATAGATTTTAAGGTACCGGGTTTAGCTAAAAGGCCCAACTCTGCCAGCAGAGAGTTACTTACTGGGACTATGTTAATAGAGAAAGGTAACCAGGCACTGGCACCAAGCTGAATGCAATCAGTGCTGCAAATACCCACCTTCACCATGAAACACCAAGTTCGAGAATTCCTTGGAGGAGTAAGATACTGCAGACTATGGATTTTGGGATTTGCTGAGATAGCCAAACCCCTGTATGCCTGCACTGGAGGAAATCAGCCCTTGACATAGATGGAGGTAGAGCAACGGGCTTTTGACAAGCTCA
>JAKFGQ010000034.1:0-99331 GCA_021498475.1 Saguinus midas | reverse complement strand
ATAACTAAGATCAGAGCAGAACTGAAGGAGATAGAGACAAGAAAACCCTTCAAAAATCAATAAATCTAAGA
Source organism: Saguinus midas (assembly GCA_021498475.1). Lineage (NCBI taxonomy): Eukaryota > Metazoa > Chordata > Mammalia > Primates > Cebidae > Saguinus > Saguinus midas. The sequence continues at coordinate 99,260 of JAKFGQ010000034.1, read as the reverse complement.
GCTGGTTTTTGAAAAGATCAACAAAATAGACAGACCACTAGCCAGACTGATAAAAAGAAAAGAGAGAACAACCAAATAGATGCAATAAAAACGATAAAGGGAAATCACCACAGATTCCACAGAAATTCAAACCATCATCAGAGAATACTACAAACAACTCTATGCACATAAACTAGTAAATCAGGAAGAAATGGATAAATTCCTGGACGCCTGTGTCCTCCCAAGCCTAAACCAGGAGGAAGCCGAAACTATGAATAGACCAATAACAAGGTCTGAAGTTGAGGCAGCAATTAAGAGCCTACCACACAAAAAGCCCAGGTCCAGATGGGTTCACAGCTGAATTCTACCAGACACACAAAGAGGATCTGGTACCATTCCTTCTGAAACTATTCCAAATAATCCAAAAGAGGGAACCCTTCCCAAATCATTTTATGAGACCAACATCATCCTGATACCAAAACCTGGCAGAGACTCAACAAGAAAAGAAAACTTCAGGCCAATATCCATGATGAACATAGATGCAAAATCTTCAATAAAATACTGGCAAACCGATTGCAACAGCACATTAAAAACTTATCCATCATGATCAAGTAGGATTCATCCTGGGATGCAAGGCTGGTTCAACATACGCAAGTCTATAAATGTAATTCACCACATAAACAGAAGCAAAACAAAACCACATGATTATCTCAATTGACGCAGAGAAGGCATTTGACAAAATTCAACAGCCCTTTATGCTAAAACCCTCAATAAACTTGGTATTGATGGAACATATCTCAAAGTAATAAAAGCTATTTATGACAAACCAACAGCCAATATCATACTTAATGGGCAAAACTGGAAGCATTCCTTTGAAATCCGGCACTAGACAAGGATGCCCTCTCTCACCACTTCTATTCAACATAGTACTGGAAGTTCTAGCCAGAGCAATCAGGCAAGAAAAAGAAATAAAGTGTATTCAAATAGGAAAGGTGGAAGCCAAATTGTCTCTATTTGCAGACGACATGATAGTATACCTAGAAGACCCCATCACCTCAGCCGAAAAGCTCCTGCAAGTGATAAGCAACTTCAGCAATATCTCAGGATATAAAATCAATGTGCAAAAATCACAAGCATTCCTATAAACCAATAACAGACTTAAAGACAACCAAATCAAGAACGAACTGCCATTCAATTGCTACAAAGAAAATAAAATACCTAGGAATACCACTCACTAGGAATGTAAGGACCTCTTTAAGGAAAACTACAAACAACGGCTCAACGAAATAAGAGAGGACACAAACAGATGGAGAAACATTCCATGTTCGTGGTTAGGAAGAATCAATATCGTGAAAATGTCTATACTGCCCAAAGTAATTTACACAATCAATGCTATCCCCATCAAACTACCATTGAATTTCTTCACAGAACTGGAAAAACCACCATGAATTTCATATGGAACCAAAAGAGCCCGCATAGCCAAGTCAATTCTAAGCAAAAGAACACAGCGGAGGCATCACGCTACCAGACTTCAAACTATACTACAAGGCTACAGTAATCAAAACAGCATGGTACTGGTACCAAAACAGAGATATAGACCAATGGAACAGAACAGAAGCATCGGAGGCAACACAACATATCTACAACCATATTATCTTTGATAAACCAGACAAAACAGGCAATGGGGAAAGGATTCCTATTTAATAAATGGTGTTGGGAAAACTGGCTAGCCATGTGCAGAAAGCAGAAACTGGACCCCTTCCTGACACCTTACACTAAAATTAACTCCAGATGGATTAAAGACTTAAACGTAAGACCTGACACCATAAAAACCCTAGAAGAAAATCTAGGCAAAACCATTCAGGACATAGGAGTAGGCAAGGACTTCATGAACAAAACACCAAAAGCATTGGCAACAAAAGCCAAAATAGACAAATGGGACCTAATCAAACTCCACAGCTTCTGCACGGCAAAAGAAACAGTCACTAGAGTGAATCGGCAACCATCAGAATGGGAAAAATCTTTGCAGTTTACACATCTGACAAAGGGCTGATATCCAGAATTTACAAAGAACTCAAACAGATTTACAGAAAAAAACAAACAAGCCCATTCAAAATGGGCAAAGGATATGAACAGAAACTTTACAAAAGAAGACATACATGAGGCCAACAAACATATGAAAAAGTGCTCATCATCATTGGTCATTAGAGAGATGCAAATCAAAACCACATTGAGATATCATCTCACTCCAGTTAGAATGGCGATCATTAAAAAATCTGGAGACAGCAGATGCTGGAGAGGATGTGGAGAAATAGGAACACTCTTACACTGTTGGTGGGAGTGTAAATTAGTTCAACCATTGTGGAAGACAGTGTGGCGATTCCTCAAGGACCTAGAAATAGAAATTCCATTTGACCCAGCAATCCCATTACTGGGTATCTATCCAAAGGACTATAAATCGTTCTACTATAAGGACACATGCACACGAATGTTCATTGCAGCACTGTTTACAATAGCAAAGACCTGGAACCAACCCAAATGCCCATCGATGATAGACTGGACTGGGAAAATGTGGCACATATACACCATGGAATATTATGCAGCAATCAAAATGATGAGTTTGTGTCCTTTGTAAGGACATGGATGAATCTGGAGAACATCATTCTCAGCAAACTGACACAAGAACAGAAAAGAAATACTGCATATACTCACTCATAGGTGGGTGAGAAAATGAGAACACATGGACACAGAGAGGCTCTGAATGAGTGGCCATATGACTATTCCACAGGTGTGTATTATTCAGTGAGGCTCTGAATGAGTGGCCATATGACTATTCCACAGGTGTGTACCATTCAGTGAGGCTCTGAATGAGTGGCCATATGACTATTCCACAGGTGTGTATTATTCAGTGAGGCTCTGAATGAGTGGCCATATGAAATAGACTCCTGACTATTCCACAGGTGTGTACCATTCAGTGAGGCTCTGAATGAGTGGCCATATGACTATTCCACAGGTGTGTACCATTCAGTGAGGCTCTGAATGAGTGGCCATATAAAATAGACTCCTGACTATTTCCCAGGTGTGTATCATTCAGTGAGGCTCTGAATGAGTGGCCATATGACTATTCCACAGGTGTGTACCATTCAGTGAGGCTCTGAATGAGTGGCCATATGAAATAGACTCCTGACTATTCCCCAGGTGTGCATTATTCAATGAGGCTCTGAATGAGTGGCAATATGAAATAGACTCCTGACTATTCCACAGGTGTGTATTATTCAGTGAGGCTCTGAATGAGTGGCCATATAAAATAGACTCCTGACTATTCCACAGGTGTGTATTATTCAGTGAGGCTCTGAATGAGTGGCCATATAAAATAGACTCCTGACTATTCCACAGGTGTGTATTATTCACTGATTGTCTGAATGAGTAGCTATATGACAAAGAATCCTAATTATTCTCCATGTGTGCATTATTCACTGAGGTTCTGAATGAGTGGCCATATAAAATAGACTCCTGACTATTTCCCAGGTGTGTATTATTCAGTGAGGCCCAGAATGAGAGGTCATATGAAATAGACTCCTGACTATTTCCCAGGTGTGTATTATTCAGTGAGGCTCTGAATGAGTGGCCATATAAAATAGACTCCTGACTATTCCACAGGTGTGCATTATTCACTGAAGCTCTGAATGAGAGGCCATATAAAATAGACTCCTGACTATTCCTCAGGTGTGCATTATTCACTGAGGTTCTGAATGAGTGGCCATATGAAATAGAATCCTGACTATTCCCCAGGTGTGTATCATTCAGTGAGGCTCTGAATGAGTGACCATATGAAATAGACTCCTGACTATTCCCCAGGTGTGCATTATTCACTGTGGCTCTGAATTATTGGCCATGTGAAATAGACTCCTGACTATTCCCCAGGTGTGCATTATTCACTGAGGCTCTGAATGAGTGGCCATATAAAATAGACTCCTGACTATTTCCCAGGTGTGTATTATTCAGTGAGGTTCTGAATGAGTGGCCATATGAAATAGACTCCTGACTATTTCCCAGGTGTGCATTATTCAGTGAGGCTCTGAATGAGTGGCCATATGAAATAGACTCCTGACTATTCCACAGGTGTGCATTATTCACTGAGGCTCTGAATGAGTGGCCATATAAAATAGACTCCTGACTATTCCCCAGGTGTGCATTATTCACTGAGGCTCTGAATGAATGGCTATATCAATTAGGCTGCTGACTACTCCACAGGAGTGCATTATTCAGTGAGGCTCTGAATGAGTGGCCATATGATATAGAGCCTTGAATATTCCCCATGTGTGTATTATTCAGTGAGGCTCTGAATGAATGGCCATGTGAAATAGACTCCTGACTCTACCCCATGTGTGTATTATTCACTGAGCTTCTGAATGTGTGGCCAATTGAAATACATTCCTGACTATTCCACAGGTGTGTACCATTCAGTGAGGCTCTGAATGAGTGGCAATATGAAATAACCTAATCAATATTCCCTGGTGTGTATTATTCAGAGGCTCTGAATGAGTGGCCATATGATATAGAGCCTTGAATATTCCCCATGTGTGCATTATTCAGTGAAGGTCTAAATGAGTGACCATATGAAATAGACTCCTGACTCTACCCCATGTGTGTATTATTCAGAGAGGCTCTGAATGAGTGGAAATATGAAATAGACTCCTGACTATTCCACAGGTGTGTATTATTCAGTGAGGCTCTGAATGAGTGTCCATATGAAATAGAATCCTGACTATTCCTCAGGTGTGCATTATTCACTGAGGTTCTGAATGAGTGGCCATATGACTATTCCACAGGTGTGTACCATTCAGTGAGGCTCTGAATGAGTGGCCATATGAAAGAGAATCCTGACTATTCCACAGGTGTGTATTATTCAGAGAGGCTCTGAATGAATGGCTATATCAATTAGGCTGCTGACTACTCCACAGGAGTGCATTATTCAGTGAGGCTCTGAATGAGTGGCCATATGAAATAGACTCCTGACTATTCCCCAGGTGTGTATCATTCACTGAGCTTCTGAATGTGTGGCCAATTGAAATACATTCCTGACTATTCCCCAGGTGTGTGTTATTCACTGAGGTTCTGTATGAGTTGCCATATGAAATAGACTCCTGACAATTCCCCAGGTGTGCACTACTCCCTGAGGCTCTCACTGAGTGGCCATATGAAATAGACTCCTGACTCTACCCCATGTGTGTATTATTCAGAGAGGCTCTGAATGTGTGGCCAATTGAAATACACTCCTGACTATTCCCCAGGTGTGCATTATTCACTGAGGCTCTGAATGAGTTTCAATATAAAATACACTCCTGACTATTCCCCAGGTGTGCATTATTCAATGAGGCTCTGAATGAGGGGCCATATGAAATAGACTCCTGACTATTCCACAGGTGTGTATTATTCACTGATGTTCTGAATGTGTCATCAAAGAAAATAGACACATGGCTACTCCACAAGTGTGCATTCTTCACTGATGCTCTGAATGAATGGCCATGTGAAAGAGACTCCAAGATTTTTCAGGTATGCATTATTCAATGAGGCTCTGAATGAGAGGACACTGTAAATAAACTCCTGACAATTCCCCAAACTTGCACTATTTGGAGGGCTCTGAATGAGTGGCAATATGAAATAACCTAATCAATATTCCCTGGTGTGTATTATTCACTGAGGCTCTAAAAGAGTGTCCATATGAAAGAGAAACCTGTCTATTCCCAAGGTGTGCATTATTCAATGAGGCTCTGAATGAATGGCCATATGAAATAGATTGCTGACTATTCCCCAGGTGTGTATCATTCACTGAGGCTCTGAATGAGTGGCCATATGATATAGAGCCTTGAATATTCCCCATGTGTGTATTATTCACTGAGGCTCTGAATGAGGGGCCATATGAAATAGATTGCTGAGTACTCCCAGGTATGCATTATTCACTGCGGCTCTGAATGAGTGGAAATATGAAATCGACTCTGACTATTCCACAGGTGTGTACCATTCAGTGAGGCTCTGAATGAGTGGCCATATGAAAGAGAATCCTGACTATTCCAAACGTGTGCATTATTCAGTGAAGGTCTAAATGAGTGACCATAAGAAATAGAATCCTGACTATTCCCCAGGTGTGCATTATTCACTGAGGTGCTGAATGAGTGGCCATATGAAATAGATTGCTGACTATTCCCCAGGTGTGTATTATTCAGAGGCTCTGAATGAGTGGCCATATGATATAGAGCCTTGAATATTCCCCATGTGTGCATTATTCAGTGAGACTCTGAAAGAGTGTCCCTATGAAATAGATTGCTGACTATTCCCCAGGTGTGGATTATTCACTGAGGCTATGAATGGGAGGCAATGTGAAATAGACTCCTGATTATTTTCCAGGTGGGTTTTATTCACATGGGCACTGAATGAGGGGCTGTGTGAAATAGACTCCTGTCTATTCCACAGGTGTGTATGATTCGCTGAGGTTCTCAATGTGTGGCCAAAGGAAATAGACACCTGGCTACTCCACATGTGTACATTATTCACTGATGCTCTGAATGAATGGCCATATGAAAGAGACTCCAAATTTTTCTCCAGGTATGCATTATTCAATGAGGCTCTGAATGCAGGCCATATGAAATAGACTCCTGACAATTCCCAGGTGTGTATTACTCAGTGAGGCTTAGAAGGAGGGGCAATATGAAATAGACTCCTCACTATTCTACAGGTATAGTTATTCAGTGAGTCTCAAAATGGGTGTCCATATTAAATAGAATCCTGACTATTCCTCACGTGTGTAACATTCAGTGAGGTGCTGAATGAGTGGCCATATGACATACATTCCTGAGGACTCAACAGCTGTTCATTGTTCACTTAGGCTTTGAATGAGGAGCAATATGAAGTAGACTCCTGACTATGTCCCAGGTGTGTATAATTCACTGAGCCTCTGAATGATTGGCCTGAAGAAATAAACTCCTGGCTATTACCCAGGTGTGTATTATTCAGTGAGGCTCAAAATGAGTGGCCATATGAAATAGACCTCTCAGTACTCCACAGGGTGAGTTATTCAGTGAGACTCTGAAAGAGTGGGCATATGAAATAGACTCCTGACTATTCCTCAGGTGTGCATTATTCACTGAGGCTCTGAATGGGTGTCCATTGGAAATAGAATCCTCACTATTCCTAGGTGTGTATTTTTTACTGAGTCTCTGAATGAGTGGCCATTCTAAATAAAGTCCTGCCAATTCCCCAAACTTGCACTACTTCGAAAGGCTGTGAATGAGGGGCAATATCAAAAAGACTTCTGAGTATTTCTCTGGTGTGTATTATTCACTGAGGCACTGAAAGTGTGTTCCTATGAGACTCATCACTATTCCCAAGGTGTGCATTATTCAGTTTGGCTCTCAATACTGGTCGTATGAAATAGAATCCTGATTATTTCCCAAGTGTGTGTCATTCACTGAGGCTCTGAACTAGTGGCCATATGAAATAGACCCTTGACTATTCCCCAGGTGTGCATTCTTTACTGATGCTCTGAATGAATGGCCATATGAAATAGAATCCTGACTATTCCTCAGGTGTGCATTATTCACTGAGGCTCTGAATGAGAGGCTATATAAAATAGTCTCCTGAGTATTCCACAGGTGTGTACCATTCAGTGAGGCTCTGAATGAGTGGCCATATGAAACAGAATCCTCACTATTCCAAATGTGTGCTTTATTCAGTGAGACTCTGAAAGAGTGTCCATATGAAATAGAATCCTGACTATTCCCCTGGTGTGCAATATTCACTGAGGTGAGGAATGAGTGGCCATATGAAATAGATTGCTGAGTAGTCCCCAGGTATGCATTATTTACTAAGGCGTTGAATCAGTGGTAATATGAAATAGACACCTAAATATCCCGAGGTGCATATTATTCAGAGAGGCTCTGAATGAGTAGCTATATTATTTAGGCTCCTGACTATTCCACAGGAGTGCATTATTCAATGAGGCTCTCAATCAGTGGTCATATGAAATAGACTCCTGACTATTCCCCAGTTGTGTAAAATTCACTGAGCCTGTTAGTGTGTGCTTAATTGAAATACACTCCTGACTATTTTCGAGGTGTGTGTTATTCACTGAGGTTCTGTATGAGTTGCCATATGAAGTAGACTCCTGACAATTCCCCAAGTGTGCACTATTCTCTGGGAGTCTCAGTGAGTGGCCATAAGAAACAGATTCCTGCCTCTCCCCAGTGTGTGTATTATTCAGGAGGCTCTGAAAGAGTGTCCATATGAAATAGACTCCTGACTATTTCCCAGGTGTGCATTATTCACTGAGGCTCTGAATAAGTGGCAATATATAATAGATTCCTGACTATTCCCCAGGTGTGTATTATTCACTCAGCCTCTGAATGAGGGGCCATATGAAATAGACTCCTGACTATACCACAGGTGTGTATTATTCACTGATGTTCTGAATGTGTGGCCAAAGCAAATAGACACCTGGCCACTCCACAGGTGTGCATTCTTTACTGATGCTCTGAATGAATGGCCATATGAAAGAGACTCCAAATTTTTCTCCAGGTATACATTATTCAATGAGGCTCTGAATGAGTGGCCATATGAAATAGACTCCTGACTATTCCTCAGGTGTGCATTATTCAGTGAGACTCTGAAAGAGTGTCCATATGAAATAGACTTCTCAGGATTCCAAGGCATACATAATTCAGCGAGTCTCATAATGGGTGTTCATACTAAATCGAATCCTGACTATTCCCCACGTGTGGATCATTCAGTGAGGTGCTGAATGAGTGGCCATATGAAATAGCCTCCTGAGTACCCAACAGGTGTGCATTATTCAGTGAGACTCTGAAAGAGTGGGCATATGAAATAGACTCCTCACTATTCCAAATGTGTGCATTATTCAATGAGGGTCTGAAGAAGGGCTATACAAAATTTACTCCTTACAATTCCGCATGTGTTAATTTTTCTGTTAGACTCGGAAAGGGGTCGATAGAAAATAGACTTCTCAGGATTCCAAGGCATACATAATTCAGCGAGGCTCATAATGGGTGTTCATATTAAATAGAATCCTGACTATTCCCCACGTGTGTATCATTCAGTGAGGTGCTGAATGAGTGGCCATATGAAATAGACTCCTGAGTACCCAACAGGTGTGCATTGTTCAGTGAGGCTTTGAATGAGAGGGCCTATGTAATAGACTCCTGACTATTTCCCAGGTGTGCATTATTCAATGAGGGTCTGAAGAAGGGCTATACAAAATTTACTCCTTACAATTCCACATGTGTTAATTTTTCTGTTAGACTCGGAAAGGGGTCGATAGAAAATAGACTTCTCAGGATTCCAAGGCATACATAATTCAGCGAGGCTCATAATGGGTGTTCATATTAAATAGAATCCTGACTATTCCCCACGTGTGTATCATTCAGTGAGGTGCTGAATGGGTGGCCATATAAAATAGACTCCTGAGTACCCAACAGGTGTGCATTGTTCAGTGAGGCTTTGAATGAGAGGGCCTATGTAATAGACTCCTGAGTATTCCCTAGGTGTGTATTATTCACTGAGGCTCTGAAGGAGTGTTCATATGACATAGCCTCCTGATTAATGTCTGGGTGTGCATTATTCAATGAGGCTCTCAATCAGTGGTCATATGAAATAGAATCCTGACTATTTCCCAGGTGTGCATCATTCAGTAATGCTCTGATTGAGTGGCCATATGGCATGGACTCTGACTATTCCCCATGTGTGTATCATTCAGTGAGTTTATTTCATATGGTCACTCATTCAGGGCCTCAGTGAATAATACACCCTGGAAATAGTCAAGAGTCTACTTCAAATTGACTTTTCTGAAATTGCCTTGCCTTAGCTGGAATTGCCTTGCCTGGAAATACATTTCCTTGCCTTGCCTTGTCTTGCCTTGCCTGGAATTGCCTTGCTTGCCTTGCCTTGAATTGCCTTGCCTGAATTGCCTTGCCTGAATTGCCTTGCCTTGCCTGAATTGCCTTGTTTTGCCTTGCCTGGAATTGCCTTGCCTTGAATTGCCTTGCCTTGCCTGAATTGCCTTGCCTGAAATTGTCTTGCCTTGTCTTGTCTTGCCTTGCCTGGAATTGCCTTGTTTTGTCTTGTCTTGCCTTCCTGAATTGCCTTGCCTGCCTTGCCTGAATTGCTTGCCTTGCCTTTTGCCTTGCCTTGAATTGCCTTGCCTTGTCTGGAATTGCCTTGCTTGCCTTGCCTTTCCTTGCCTGAATTGCCTTGCCTGGAATTGCTTGCCTTGCCTTGTTTTGCCTTGCCTGGAATTGTCTTGCCTGGAATTGCTTGCCTTGCCTTGCTGGAATTGCCTTTTCTTGCCTTGCCTTTTCTTGCCTTGCCTGCAATTTTCTTGCCTGGAATTGCCTTGTTTTGCCTTGCTTGCCTTGCCTTTCCTGGAATTGCCTTGCCTGGAATTGCCTTGTCTTGTCTTGCCTTGCTTGCCTGAATTGCCTGCCTGAATTGCCCTGCCTTGCCTTGCTTGCCTGAAATTGCCTTGCTTGCCTGAAATTGCCTTGCCTTTCCTTGCCTTGCCTGAAATTGCCTTGCCTTACCTTGCCTTGCCTTGCCTTGCCTGTCTTGCCTTGCCTGCAATTTTCTTGCCTAGCCTTGCCTGGAATTGCCTTGCTTGCCTGAAATTGCCTTGCTTGCCTGGAATTGTCTTGCCTGGAATTGCCTTGCCTTGCCTTGCCTTGTTTTGTCTTGCCTTGCCTGGAATTGCCTTGCATTGCCTTGCTTGCCTGAAATTGCCTTTCCTGGAATTGCCTTGCCTGAAATTGTCTTGCCTTGCCTTGCCTGGAATTGTCTTGCCTGGAATTTCCTTGCCTTGCCTTGCCTTGCCTAGATTTGCCTTTCCTGGAATTGCCTTGCCTTGCCTTGAATTGCCTTGCCTGAAATTGCCTTGACTGGAACTGCCTTTCCTTGACTTGCCTTGCATTGCCTGGAATTGCCTTTCCTGAAATTGCCTTGCCTTGTCTGGAATTGCCTTGACTTGCCTTGCCTTGTCGTGCCTTGTCTGGAATTGCCTTGCCTGAATTGTCTTGCCTTGTCTTGCCTTGCCTTGCCTTTTCTTGCCTTGCTTGCCTGAAATTGTCTTGCCTGGAATTGCCTTGCCTGGTATTGTCTTGCCTTTCCTTGCCTTGCCTTTTCTTGCCTTGCCTTTCCTGAATTGCCCTGCCTGATGTTGCCTTGCCTTGCCTGCAATTTTTTGCATTGCCTTGCATTGCCTTGCATTGCCTGGAATTGCCTTGCCTGAAATTGTCTTGCCTTGTCTTGCCTTCCTGAATTGCCTTGCCTTGCCTAAATTGCCTTGCCTGAAATTGCCTTTCCTTGCCTGAAATTTCCTGCCTTGCCTTGCATTGCCTGGAATTGCCTTGCCTTGCCTGTCTTGCCTTGCTTGCCTGAAATTGCCTTGCTTGCCTGAAATTGCCTTGCCTTTCCTTGCCTTGCCTGAATTGCCTTGCATTGCCTTGCCTTACCTTGCCTTGCCTTGCCTTCCTGGAATTGCCTGCCTGAAATTGCCTTGCTTGCCTTGCCTGGAATTGTCTTGCCTTGCCTTGCCTTGCCTGAATTGTTTTGCCTTGCCTTTTTGCCTTGCCTTGTTTTGCCTTGCCTGAAATTGCCTTTCCTGAATTGCCTTGCCTGAAATTGCCTTGCCTGAATTGTCTTGCCTTGCCTTGTCTGGAATTGCCTTGCCTGCAATTTTCTTGCCTGAATTGCCTTGCCTTGTTTTGCCTTGCCTTTCCTTGCCTTGACTTGCCTTGCCTGGAATTGCCTTGTCTTGCCTTTCCTTGCCTTGCCTTGCCTTTTCTTGCCTTGCTTTTCCTTGCCTGAATTGCCTGCCTGAATTGCCTTTTCTTGCCTTGCCTAAAATTGACTTTTCTGAAATTGCCTTGCCTTGCTTGCCTTGCCTGGATTGCCTTGCCTTGCCTTGTCTGGAATTGCCTTGCCTTTTTGCCTTGCCTGCCTTGCCTGAATTGCCTTGCCTTGTCTTGCCTTGCCTTGCCTTGTTTTGCCTTGCCTTGCTTGCCTTGCCTGGATTGCCTTGCCTTGCCTTGTCTGGAATTGCCTTGCCTTTTTGCCTTGCCTGCCTTGCCTGAATTGTTTTGCCTTGCCTTGCCTTGCCTTGCCTGGAATTGCCTTGCCTTGCTTGCCTTGCCTTGCCTAGAACTGCCTTGCCTTGCATTGCCTTGCCTTTTCTTACATGGGATTGCCTTGCCTGAAATTGCCTTGCCTAGAATTGCCTTGCCTTTTGCCTTGCCTGGAATTGCCTTGTGTTGCCTGGAATTGTCTAGCCTGAAATTGCCTTGCCTTGCATTGTCTTGCCTTGCCTGAATTACCTTGCCTGGAATTGATTCTCCTTGCCTTGCCTTGCCTTGCTTGCTGTGCCTAAAATTGACTTTCCTGAAATTGCCTTGCCTTGCCTTGCCTAGCCTAAAAATCCTTGCCTGAATTGCTTGCCTGAAATTGCCTTTCCTTGCCTTGACTGGAATTGCCTTGCCTTGCTTGCCTTGCTTGCCTTGCCTTGTCTGGAATTGCCTTGCCTGCCTTGCCTGAATTACCTTGCCTGGAATTGCCTTGCTTTTCCTTGCCTGGAATTTCCTTGCCTTGCTTGCCTGGAATTGCCTTGCTTGCCTTGCTTTTCCTTGCCTGGAATTGCCCTGCCTTGCCTTCCTGGAATAGTCTTTCCTGTACTTGCCTTGTCTTGCCTTGCCTTGAATGGAGTTGCCTTGCCTTTCCTGAAATTGCCTTGCCTTGCCTTTTGCCTTGCCTTGCCTTGCCTGGAATTGCCTTACCTTGCCTTGCCTTGACTTGCCTTGCCTAAATTGCCTTGCCTGAATTGCCTTGCCTTACCTTGCCTTGCCTGGATTTGCCTTGCCTTCCTGAATTGCCTTGTCTTGCCTTGTCTTGCCTGGAATTACCTTGTCTGGAATTGCCTTGCCTTTTCTTGCCTTGCCTGGAATTGCCTTGCCTGAATTGCCTGCCTGAATTGCCTTGCCTGGAATTGCCTTTCCTGGAATTGCCTTTCCTGGAATTGCCTTGCCTGGATTTGCCTTGCCTTCCTTGCCTGAATTGCCTTTCCTGCAATTGCCTTGCATTGTCTTGCCTTTTCTTGCCTGAATTTCCTTGCCTTGCCTGGAATTGCCTTGCTTGCCTTGCCTTGCCTGGTATTGTCTTGCCTTGACTGGAATTGCCTTTCCTTGCCTTGCCTAAATTGCCTTGCCTTGCCTTGCCTGCCTTGCCTTGCCATGCCTAAAATTGTCTTTCCTGAAATTGCCTTGCCTTTTCTTGCCTTGCCTTGAATGGAGTTGCCTTGCCTTGCCTAGAATTGCCTTGCCTGAAATTGCCTTGCTTGCCTTGCCTGCCTTGCCTTGCATTGCCTTGCTTGCCTTGCCTTGCCTAAATTGCCTTGCCTGGTTTGCCTTGCCTTGCCTTGCCTGAAATTGCCTTTCCTTGCCTGAAATTGCCTTGCATTGCCTTGCCTTGCATTGCCTTGCCTGCCTGAAATTGCCTTGCCTTGTCTTGCCTGGAATTGCTTGCCTGAATTGCCTTGCCTTGTTTTGCCTTGCCTGGAATTGTCTTGCCTTTCCTTGCCTGAAATTTTCTTGCCTTGCCTTTCCTTGCCTGGAATTGCCTTGCCTTGAATTGCCTTGTTTTGCCTTGCCTTACCTTGCCTTGCCTGGAGTTGCCTTGCCTTGCCTGAAATTGTCTTGCCTGGAATTGCCTTTCTTGCCTTGCCTTTTCTTGCCTTGCTTGCCTGGAATTGCCTGCCTTGCCTTGCCTAAATTGCCTTGCCTGGAATTGCCTTGCCTTGAATTGCCTTGCATTACCTTGCCTGGAATTGTCTTGCCTTGCCTTGCATTGCCTTGCCTTGCCTTGACTGGAATTGCCTTGCCTTTTTGCCTTGCCTTGCCTGGAATTACCTTGTCTGGAATTGCCTTTCCTTGCCTTGCCTTGCCTTGCCTTGCCTGAAATTTTCTTGCCTTGCTTGCCTGAAATTGCCTTTCCTGAAATTGCCTTGCCTGCCTTGCCTTCCTTGCCTGAATTGCCTTGTCTTGCCTTGCCTAAAATTGACTTTTCTGAAATTGCCTTGCCTGAAATTGCCTTTCCTGAAATTGCCTTTCCTTGCCTTGACTGGAATTGCCTTGCTTGCCTGAATTGCCCTGCCTTGCCTTGTCTTGTCTTGCCTTGCTTGCCTTGCCTGAATTACCTTGCCTGGAATTGCCTTGCATTGCCTTGCCTGGAATTTCCTTGCTTGGAATTGCCTTGCATTGCCTTGCCTTGCCTTGCCTTGCTTTTCCTTGCCTGGAATTGCCCTGCCTTGCCTTCCCTGGAATAGCCTTGCCTGTACTTGCCTTGTCTTGCGTTGCCTTGACTGCAGTTGCCTTGCCTTTCCTGAAATTGCCTTGCCTTGCCTTTTCTTGCCTTGCCTAAATTGCCTTGCCTAGAACTGCCTTGCCTTGCCTTGCCTTGACTTGCCTTGCCTAAATTGCCTTGCCTAGAATTGCATTTCCTTGCCTTACCTTGCCTTGCCTGGATTTGCCTTGCCTTCCTGAATTGCCTTGTCTTGCCTTGTCTTGCCTGGAAGTACCTTGTCTGGAATTGCCTTGCATTGTCTTGCCTTGCCTGGAATTGCCTTGTCTTGCCTTGCCTGGAGTTGCCTTGCCTGGAATTGCCTTTCCTGAAATTGCCTTTCCTGGAATTGCCTTGCCTAGATTTGCCTTGTCTTTTCTTGCCTGGAATTGCCTTGCTTTGCCTTGCCTTGCTGGAATTGCCTTGTTTTGCCTTGCCTTGCTGGAATTGCCTTGCTTTGCCTTGCCTTGCCTGCCTGGAATTGCCTTTCCTGGAATTGCCTTTCCTTGCCTTGCCTAAATTGCCTTGCCTTGCCTTGCCTTGCATTGCCTTGCCTTGCCTTGCATTGCCTTGCCTTGTTGCCTTGCCTGGAATTGCCTTGCCTGAATTGCCTTGCCTTGTCTTGCCTTGCCTGTCTTGCCTTGCCTAAATTGCCTTGCCTTCCTGAATTGCCTTGTCTTGCCTTGCCTAAATTGCCTTGCCTGAATGCCTTGCCTTGCCTTTCCTGGAATTGCCTTGACTGGAATTGCCTTGTCTTGTCTTGCCTTGACTGGAATTGCCTTGTTTTGCCTTGCCTTGCCTTGCCTTGCCTGAATTGCCTTGCCTGGAGTTGCCTTGCCTTGCCTGAATTGCCTTGCCTTACCTGGAATTGCCTTGCTTGCCTTGCCTGGAATTGCCCTGCCTGAATTGCCTTGCCTGGATTGCCTTGCCTTTCCTTGCCTGAATTGCCTTTTCTTGCCTTGCCTAGAATTGCCTTGCCTGCCTTGCCTTGTCTTGCCTTGTCTTGCTTGCCTTGCCTGGAATTGCTTGCCTTGCCTTGCATTGCCTTGCCTTGTCTTGCCTTGCCTTGCCTTGAATTGCCTTGCCTTGAATTGCCTTGCCTTGTTTTGCCTTGTTTTGCCTTGCCTTGCATTGTCTTTCCTTGCCTGAAATTGTCTTGCCTGAAATTGCCTTGCTTGCCTTGCCTGCCTTGCCTGAAATTGCCTTGCATTGCCTTGCTTTTCCTTGCCTGGAATTGCCTTGCTTTGCCTTGCCTTGCATTGCCTTGCCTGCTTGCCTTGCCTTGCCTTGAATTGCCTTGTCTTGCCTTGCCTGAAATTTTCTTGCCTGGAATTGCCTTGCCTTGCATTGCCTTGCCTTGCCTTGCCTTTTCTTGCCTGAATTGCCTGCCTTGCCTTCCTGGAATTGCCTTGACTGGAATTGCCTTGTCTTGTCTTGCCTTGACTGGAGTTGCCTTGCCTTGTTTGAATTGCCTTGCTTGCCTTGCCTGGAATTGCCTTGCCTTGAATTGCCTTGCTTGCCTTGCCTGCCTGGAATTGCCTTTTTGCCTTGCCTTGAATTGCCTTGCCTAGAATTGCCTTGCCTTGCCTTGCCTTGCCTGAATTGCCTGCCTTGCCTTGCTTGCCTGAAATTGCCTTGCCTGGAATTGCCTTGCCTTGTCTTGCCTTTTCTTGCCTGGAATTGCCTTGCCTTGCCTTGCCTTTCCTGAAATTGCCTTTCCTGAATTGCCTTGCATTGCCTTGCCTGCCTGAAATTGCCTGCCTTGCCTGGAATTGCCTTACCTTGCCTTGCCTGAATTGCCTTGCTTTGCCTTGCCTGCCTTGCCTTGCCTTGTTTTGCCTTGCCTTGCCTTGCCTTTCCTTGCCTGAATTGCCTTGCCTTGCCTTGCCTTGCCTAGATTTGCCTTGTCTTGATTTGCCTTGCCTTGCCTGGAATTTCCTGCCTGGAATTGCCTTGCTTGCCTTGCCTTGAATTGCCTTGCTTTGCCTTGCCTGCCTTGCCTTGCCTTGCCTTGAATTGCCTTGTTTTGCCTTGCCTTGTTGCCTTGCCTGGAATTGCCTTGCCTTCCTTGCCTTGCCTAAAATTGCCTTGCTTGCCTGGAATTGCTTGCCTTGCCTTGCTGGAATTGCCTTGAATTGCCTTGCCTTGTCTGGAATTGCCTTGTCTTGTCTTGCCTTGCCTGGAATTTCCTGCCTTGCCTGAAATTGCCTTGTCTTGCCTTGTCTTGCCTTGCCTTGTCTTGCCTTGTCTTGTTTTGCCTTGCCTTGCCTAGAATTGCCTTGCCTGCCTGAATTGCCTTGCCTGAATTGCCTTGCCTTTCCTTGCCTTGCCTTTTGCCTTGCCTTTTGCCTTGCCTGAATTGCCTTGCTTTTCCTTGCCTGAAATTGCCTTGTTTTGCCTTGCCTTTCTTGCCTGAATTGCCTTGCTGAATTGCCTTGCCTTCCTTGCCTTGCCTTGCCTGGAATTTCCTTGCCTGAATTGCCTTTTGCCTTGCCTTTTGCCTTGCCTTTTGCCTTGCCTTGCTTGCCTGAATTGCCTGCCTGAATTGCCTTGTTTTGCCTTGTTTTGCCTTGCCTTGAATTGCCTTGCTTTGCCTGGAATTGCCTTGCCTTTCTTGCCTTGCCTTGCTGAATTGCCTTGCCTGAAATTGCCTTGCCTGGAATTGCTTGCCTGAAATTGCCTTGTCTTGTCTTGCCTTGTCTTGCCTTGTCTTGCCTGGAATTTTCTTGCCTTGCCTTGCCTTCCTTGCCTTGTCTGGAATTGCCTTGCCTTGCCTTACCTTGCCTTGCCTGCCTGAAATTGCCTTGCCTTGCCTTTGCCTGAATTGCCTTGCCTTGTCTTGCCTTGCCTGGAATTGCCTTTTCTTGCCTTGCTTGCCTTGCCTTGCCTTACCTTGCCTTGCCTTTCCTGAATTGCCTTTTCTTGCCTTGCCTTGCTGAATTGCCTTGCCTGAATTGCCTTGTCTTGCCTTGCCTGCCTTGCCTTGCTTGTCTTGCCTGAAATTGCCTTGCCTGGAATTGCCTTGCTTGCCTTGCTTTCCTTGCCTGAATTGCCTTGCCTTGCATTGCCTTGCCTGAATTGCCCTGCCTGGAATTGCTTGCCTTGCCTTTTTGCCTTGCCTGCCTTGCCTTGCTGAATTGCCTTGCCTTTCCTTGCCTTGCCTGGAATTGCTTTGCCTGGAATTTCCTGCCTTGCCTTTTCTTGCCTTGCCTTTTCTTGCCTGAATTGTCTTGCCTGGAATTGCCTTGCTTGCCTTGTCTTGCCTTGCCTGAATTGCCTTGCCTTGCCTTGCCTTGCTTGCCTGAAATTGTCTTGCCTGGAATTGCTTGCCTTGCTTTTCCTTGCCTGAATTGCCTTGCCTTTGCCTTGCCTAAATTGCCTTGCCTTGCCTTGCCTTGCATTGCCTTGCCTTGCTTTTTCTTGCCTGAATTGCCTTGCTTGCCTTGCTTTGCCTTGCCTGAAATTGCCTTGTCTTGCCTGGAATTGTCTTGCCTGAATTGTTTTGCCTTGCCTTGTTGCCTTGCCTTGCCTTGTCTTGCCTGAAATTGCCTTGCCTTTTTGCCTTGCCTTGCCTTGCTTTTCCTTGCCTTGCTTGTCTTGCCTTGCCTTGCTGAATTGCCTTGCCTGAAATTGTCTTGCCTGAATTGTCTTGCCTTGCCTGCCTTGCCTTGCTGAATTGCCTTGCCTTGTTTTGCCTTGCCTGGATTGCCTTGCCTTACCTTGCCTTGCCTGGAATGCCTTGCCTGAAATTGCCTTGCCTTGCCTTCCTTGCCTTGCCTGGAATTTTCTTGCCTTGTCTTGCCTTGCTTGCCTGGAATTTCCTGCCTTGCCTTGTCTTGCCTTGTCTTGCCTGAATTGTTTTGCCTTGCCTTGCCTTTTCTTGCCTTGCTTGCCTTGCTTGCCTTGCCTGAATTGCCTTGTCTTGCCTGGAATTGCCTTTCCTTGCCTTGTCTTGCCTTGCCTTTCCTTGCCTGCCTTGCCTTGCATTGCCTTGCCTGAAATTGCCTTGCCTGAAATTGCCTGCCTTGCCTTGCCTTTTCTTGCCTTGCCTTGCCTTGCCTTGCTTGCCTGAATTGTCTTGCCTTTCCTTGCCTTGCTTGCCTGAATTGTTTTGCCTTGCCTGCCTTGCCTTCCTGGAATTGCCCTGCCTTGCCTTCCTTGCCTTGCCTTGCCTTGCCTTGCCTTGCCTAAATTGCCTTGCCTGGATTGCCTTGCCTTTGCCTTGCCTTACCTTGCCTTGCCTGCTTGCCTTGCCTGAATTGCCTTTTGCCTTGCCTTTCCTTGCCTTGCCTGAATTTCCTTGCCTGGAATTGCCTTTTCTTGCCTTGCCTTGCCTGGAATTGCTTTGCCTGAATTGCTTGCCTTGCCTTTTCTTGCCTTGCCTTTTCTTGCCTGAATTGCCTTGCTTGCCTGGAATTGCCTGCCTTGCCTTGCCTTGTCTTGTCTTGTTTTGCCTTGCCTGAAATTGCCTTTCCTGAATTGCCTTTTCTTGCCTGGAATTTTCTTGCCTTGCCTGAAAATACCTTGTCTGGAATTGCCTTGCCTTGCCTTGCCTGAAATTGCCTTGTTTGAAATTTTCTTGCATTGCCTTGCCTTGTTTGAAATTTTCTTGCATTGCCTTGCCTTGTCTTGCCTGGAATTGCCTTACCTGGAATTGCCTTGCTTTGGATTGCCTTGCCTTGCCTGAAATTGCCTTGCCTAGAATTGCCTTGCCTTGACTTGCCTTGCCTTTTCTTGCCTGGAATTGCTTTGCCTGGAATTGCCTTGTCTTGCCTGAATTTCCTTGCCTGGAATTGCCCTGCCTGGATTAGTTCTGCCTTGTTTTGCCTTGCCTTTCCTGGAATTGCCTTTTCTTGCCTTGCCTTGCCTGGAATTGCTTTGCCTGAATTGCTTGCCTTGCCTTTTCTTGCCTTGCCTTTTCTTGCCTGAATTGCCTTGCTTGCCTGGAATTGCCTGCCTTGCCTTGCCTTGTCTTGTCTTGTTTTGCCTTGCCTGAAATTGCCTTTCCTGAATTGCCTTTCCTTGCCTGGAATTTTCTTGCCTTGCCTTGCCTTGCTTGCCTGGAATTGCCTTGCCTGAATTGCCTTGCCTTGCCTGCCTTGCCTTTTCTTGCCTTGCCTGAATTGTCTTGCCTGAATTTTCTTGCCTTGCCTTTTGCCTTGCCTGAAATTGCCTTTCCTTGCCTGGAATTGCCTTGCCTTCTTGCCTTGCCTTGCCTTGCCTTGCCTGCTTGCCTTGCCTGAATTGCCTTGCCTTGCTTGAATTGCCTTGCCTAAAATTGACTTTTCTGAAATTGCCTTGCTTGCCTTGCCTGCCTTGCCTTGCCTGAAATTGCCTTGCCTAAAATTGCCTTGCCTGAATTTTCTTGCCTGGAATTGCTTGCCTGAATTGCCTTGCCTTGTCTTGCCTTGCCTTTCCTTGCCTTGCCTGGAATTTCCTGCCTTGCCTTGTCTGGAATTGCCTTGTCTTGCTTGCCTTGTCTTGCCTTGCCTTGCCTTGAATTGCCTTGCCTTGCCTTCCTTGCCTTGCTTGCCTGAAATTGCCCTGTCTGGAATTGCCTTTCCTTGCCTTGCCTTTTCTTGCCTTGCCTGGAATTGCCTTGCCTGCCTTGCCTTGTTTTGCCTTGCCTTGCCTGAAATTGCCTTGCCTTGCTTTTCCTTGCCTTGTTTTGCCTTGCCTGAAATTGCCTTGCTTGCCTTGCTTTTCCTTGCCTGAATTGTCTTGCCTGGAATTGCTTTGCCTGGAATTGCCTTGCTGCCTTGCCTTGCCTTTTGCCTTGCCTGAATTGCCTTGTTTTGCCTTGCCTTGCCTTCCTTGCCTTGCCTTCCTTGCCTTGCCTTGCCTTGCCTGAAATTGCCTTGCCAGGAATGGCCTTGCATTTCCTTGCCTTGCCTTTCTTGCCTTGCCTTCCTTGCCTTGCCTGAATTTTCTTGCATTGCCTGGAATTGCCTTTCCTGGAATTGCCTTTTCTTGCCTTGTCTTGCCTTGCCTTGCCTTGTCTGAATTGCCTTGCCTGTCTTGCCTTGCCTTGCCTTCCTTGCCTTGCCTTCCTTGCCTTGCCTTGCCTTGCCTGAAATTGCCTTGCCTGGAATGCCTTGCCTTGCATTTCCTTGCCTTGCCTTTCTTGCCTTGCCTTGCCTTGCCTTGAATTGCCTTGCCTGCCTTGTCTTGCCTGAAATTGTCTTGCCTTGCCTGCCTGAATTGCCTTTCCTGAATTGCCTTGCCTGCCTTGCCTTTTCTTGCCTTGCCTGAATTGCCTTGCTTTTCCTTGCCTGAATTGCCTTGCCTTGCCTGGAATTGCCTTGCCTTGCCTTGCCTTTGCCTTGCCTTGCCTTGCCTTGCCTTACCTTGCCTTGCCTGAATTGTCTTGCCTTGCCTGAAATTGTCTTGCCTTGCTTGCCTGGAATTGCTTGCCTGAAATTTCCCTGCCTTGCCTTTTCTTGCCTGGAATTTACTTGTCTGAAATTGCCTTGCTTGCCTTGCCTGGAATTGTCTTGCCTGAAATTGCCTTGTTTTGCCTTGCCTGAATTGCCTTGCCTTGTTTTGCCTTGCCTTGCCTTGCCTGAATTGCCTTGCCTTGCTTGCCTTGTCTTGCCTTGCCTTGCTTGCCTGGAATTGCCTTGCCTTGCCTTGCCTGAAATTGCCTTGCCTAGAATTGCCTTGCCTTTTCTTGCCTTGCCTTTCCTGGAATTGCCTTGCCTGAAATTTCCTGCCTTGCCTTGCCTGAATTGCCTTTTCTTGCCTGAATTGCCTTGCCTTTTCTTGCCTTGCCTTTCCTGAATTGCCTTGCCTTTGCCTTGCCTTGCCTTGCCTGAATTGCCTTTTCTTGCCTGGAATTTCCTTGCCTTGCTTGCCTGAAATTGCCTTGCCTTGAATTGCCTTGCCTTTTTGCCTTGCCTGGAATTGCTTGCCTGAATTGCCTTTTCTTGCCTGGAATTTCCTTGCCTTGCCTAAAATTGCCTTGCCTTTTTGCCTTGCCTTTGCCTTGCCTTGTCTGAATTGCCTTGCCTTGCCTTTTCTTGCCTGGAATTGCCTTGCCTTGCTTGTCTTGCCTTGCTTTTCTTGCCTGGAATTTCCTTGCCTGAATTGCCTTGTCTTGCCTTTCCTTGCCTGAAATTGTCTTGCCTGAATTGCCTTGCCTTTTTGCCTTGCCTTGAATTGCCTTGCCTTGCTGAAATTGCCTTGCCTGAATTGCCTTGCTTGCCTTGCCTTTTCTTGCCTGAAATTTCCTGCCTTGCCTTTTTGCCTTGCCTGCCTTGCCTGAAATTGTCTTGTCTTGCCTTGTCTTGCCTTGCCTTGCCTTGCTGCCTTGCCTTGTCTTGCCTGGAATTTCCTTGCTTGGAATTGTCTTGCCTTGCATTGCCTTGTCTTGCCTTGCCTGGAATTGCCTTCCTTGCCTGGAATTGCCTTGTTTTGCCTTGCCTTTCCTTGCCTGAATTGCCTTGCTTGCCTGAATTGCCTTGCCTTTTTGCCTTGCCTTGAATTGCCTTGCCTTGCTGAAATTGCCTTGCCTGAATTGCCTTGCTTGCCTTGCCTTTTCTTGCCTGGAATTGCCTGCCTTGCCTTTTTGCCTTGCCTGCCTTGCCTGAAATTGTCTTGTCTTGCCTTGTCTTGCCTTGCCTTGCCTGCTTGCCTTGCCTTGTCTTGCCTGGAATTGCCTTGTCTTGCCTGGAATTGTCTTGCCTTGCATTGCCTTGCCTTGCCTTGCCTGGAATTGCTTGCCTTGCCTGGAATTGTTTTGCCTTGCCTTTTCTTGCCTGAATTGCCTTTTTGCCTTGCCTTGCTTGCCTGAAATTGTCCTGCCTGGAATTGCCCTGTCTTGCCTTGCCTGAATTGCCTTGTCTTGCCTGAATTGCCTTGCCTTTTGCCTTGCCTTGTCTGAATTGCCTTGCCTGGAATTGCCTTGCCTTGCCTTGCCTTGCCTTGCTTTTCTTGCCTGGAATTGCCTTGCCTTGCCTTTTCTTGCCTGAATTGCCTTGCCTGAATTGCCTTGCCTGGAATTGCCTTGCCTGGAATTACCTTGCCTTGCCTTGTTTTGCCTTGCCTGAAATGCCTTGCCTTGCCTAAATTGCCTTGCCTGGAATTGCCTTTTCTTGCCTTGCCTTGTCTTGCCTTGTCTTGCCTGGAATTGCCTTGCCTGGAATTGTCTTGCCTGGAATTGACTCTACTTGTCTTGCCTTGCCTTGCCTTGCCTTGCCTGGAATTGCCTTGCCTTGTCTGAATTGCCTTGTCTTGTCTTGCCTTGCCTTCTTGCCTTGCCTGGAATTGTCTTGCCTTGCCTTGCCTTTTGCCTTGCCTGCCTGGAATTGCTTGCCTTGCCTTGAATTGCCTTGCCTTGATTGGAATTGCCTTGCCTTTTCTTGCCTTGCCTTGCCTTGCCTTTTCTTGCCTTGCCTTGAATTGCCTTGCCTTGCCTTTCCTTGCCTGAATTGCTTGCCTGAATTGCCTTTCCTGCCTTGCCTTGCCTTGCCTTGCCTGAAATGCCTTGCCTGAATTGCCTTGCCTTGCCTTGCTGGAATTGCCTTGCCTGGAATTGCCTGCCTTGTCTTGCCTTGCCTGCCTGAATTGCCTTGCCTGAATTTCTTGCCTTGCCTTCCTGAAATTGCCTTGCCTGAATTGTCTTGCCTTGCCTTTCCTGGAATTGCCTTGCCTGAATTGCCTTGCCTTGCTTGCCTGGAATTGTCTTGCCTGAATTGCCTTGCCTTGCCTTGCTGGAATTGCCTTGTCTTGCCTGGAATTTACTTGTCTGAAATTGCCTTGCCTTGTCTTGTCTTGCCTTGCCTGAATTGCCTTGCTTGCCTTGCCTGAATTGCCTTGCCTGGAATTGCCTTGCCTTGCCTTGTTTTGCCTTGCCTTGCCTAAATTGCCTTGCCTGGAATTGTCTTACATTGCATTGCCTTGACTTGCCTTGCTTTTTCTTGCCTGGAATTGCCCTGCCTTGTCTTGTCTTGCCTGAATTGCCTTGCCTTGTCTTGTCTTGCCTTGCCTTGATTGGAATTGCCTTGCCTTGCCTAAATTGCCTTGCCTTGCATTTCCTCGCCTAGAATTGCCTTGCCTAGAATTGCCTTGATGCGTTTCTTATTCTGTCTTGACTAAAATTGCCTTGACTAAAATTGCCTTTCCTTGCCTTAGCTGGAATTGCCTTGCCTGTAATTGCTTTTCCTGCCTTGTCTTACTTTGCCTTGCCTTTCCTCGAATATCCTTACCTTGCCTTGATTGGAATTGCCTTGCCTCAAATTGCCTTGCCTGGAATTGCCTGCCTTGCCTTGTTTTGCCTTTTCTTGCCTGAATTGCCTTGCCTGGAATTGCCTGCCTTGCCTTGCCTTTCTTTGCCTTGCCTGGAATTTCCTTGCCTTGCCTAAATTGCCTTGCCTTGCCTGAATTGCCTTTCCTTGCCTGAATTGCCTTTTCTTGCCTTGCTTGCCTTGCCTTTTTGCCTGGAATTGCCTTGCCTTTCCTCGAATATCCTTACCTTGCCTTGCCTTGCCTGAAATTGTCTTGCCTGAATTGTCTTGCCTTTCCTTGCCTTGCCTTGCCTGAATTGCCTTGCCTTTTTGCCTGGAATTGCCTTGCCTGCCTTGCCTGCCTTGCCTTGCCTTGCCTTTCCTTGCCTGAATGCCTTGCCTTGCCTTTTCTTGCCTGGAATTGCCTGCCTGAATTGCCTTGCCTTTTTGCCTTGCCTTGCCTGAATTGCCTTGCTTTTTCTTGCCTGAATTGCCTGCCTTGCCTTCCTGGAATTGCCTTGCCTGGATTGCCTTGCCTTGTCTTGCCTGGAATTGCCTAGTTTGAAATTGCTTGCCTTGCCTGCCTTGCCTGAATTGCCTTGCCTTGCCTTGCCTGAATTGCCTTGCCTGATTGCCTTGCCTGCTTGCCTTGCCTTGTTTTGCCTTGCCTTTTCTTGCCTTGCCTTGCCTAGAATTGCCTTGCCTGGAATGCCTTGCCTGAAGTTCCCTTGCCTGAATTGCCTTGCCTTGCCTTTTTGCCTTGCCTTTCTTTGCCTTGCCTTGCCTTGCCTGGAATTGCCTTGCCTTTCCTGGAATTGCCTTTTTGCCTTGCCTTGTTTTGCCTTGCCTGGAATTGACTTTCCTGAAATTGCCTTGTGTTGCCTTACCTAAGAAAGCCTTGCCTGGAATTGCCCTAAATTGCCTTTCCCTGCCTTGCCTGGAATTTACTTGCCTAGAATTTTACTGCCTTCTTTTGCCTTGCCTAGCCTAGAATGACCTTGCCTGAATTGCCTTGCCTGAATTGTCTTGCCTGAATTGTCTTGCCTGAATTGCCTGCCTTGCCTTGCCTTTTGCCTTGCCTGAAATTGTCCTGCCTGGAATTGCTTGCCTTGCCTTGCCTTTTGCCTTGCCTGGAATTGTTTTGCCTTGCCTTTCCTTGCCTTGCCTAAATTGCCTTGCCTTGCCTTGCCTTGCCTTTTTGCCTTGCCTGAATTGCCTTGCCTTGCCTTGCCTTGCCTGGATTGCCTTGCCTTGCATTTTCTGTAATTCCCTTGCCTTGCCTTGCCTGCCTTGCCTGAATTGCCTTGTTTTGCCTTGCCTTGTTTTGCCTTGCCTGGAATTGTTTTGCCTTGCCTTTCCTTGCCTTGCCTAAAATTGCCTTGCCTTGCCTTGCCTTGCCTTTTGCCTTGCCTGAATTGCCTTGCCTTGCCTTGCCTTGCTGGAATTGCCTTGCTTTTCCTTGCCTGAATTGCCTTGCCTTGCATTGCCTTGCCTGGATTGCCTTGCCTTCTTGCCTTGCCTGAAATTGCCTTGTTTTGCCTACAGTTGCCTTGCCTGAATTGCCTTGCCTTGCCTTGCCTTGTCTGGAATTGCCTTGTCTTGCCTGAAATTGTCTTGCCTGAATTGCCTTTTGCCTTGCCTTGCCTTGCCTTGCCTTATTTTGTCTTCCCTGGAATTGTCTTGCCTGAAATTGCCTTGTGTTGCCTAACCTAAAATTGCCTTGCCTGAATTGCCTTGCCTTGTCTTGTCTTGCCTTGCCTGGAATTGTTTTGCCTTGCCTGAAATTCCCTTGCCTTGCCTGTAATTGCCTTACTTGGAATTTCCTTGCATTGCCTTGCCTTGCCTGGAATTTCCTGCCTTGTCTTGCCTTGCCTTTCCTTGCCTTGCCTTACCTTGCCTTGCCTGAATTGCCTTGCCTTGCCTTGCCTGTCTTGCCTTGCATTGACTGAAGTTGCCTTGCCTGAAATTGCCTTCCTTGCCTTGCCTTGCCTAGAATTGCCTTGCCTCAAATTGCCTTGCCTGCAATTGTCTTGCCTTGCCTTACCTGGAATTGCCTTGCATTGCCTTGCTTTTCCTTGCCTGAAATTGCCTTGCCTTGCCTTGTCTTGCCTGAAATTACGTTGCCTGGAATTGCCTTGCCTTTCCTGGAATTGCCTTGCTTGCCTGGAATTGACTCTCCTTGCCTTGCCTAGCCATGACTAAAATTGACTTTCCTGAAATTGCCTTGCCTTGCCTAAAAGAGCCTTGCCTGGATTGGCCCTACATTGCCTAGCCTAGAATTGCCTTGCCTGGAATTGTCTTGCCTTGATTTGCCTTGCCTTGCCTTGCTTTTCCTTGGCTGGAATTGCCCTGCCTTGCCTTCCGTGGAATAACCTTTCCTGGAATTGCCTTGCCTTGCCTTGCATTGACTGAAGTTGCCTTGCCTTGCCTAGCATAGAATTATTTTGCCTGGAATTGCCCTTCCTTGCATTGCCAAAAATTGCCTTAACTGGAATTGCCTTGCCTTACATTGCCTTGCCTTGCCTGAAATTCCCTTGCCTAGAATTGCCTTGCCTTGCCTTATTTTGTCTTCCCTGGAATTGCCTTGCCTCGAATTGCCTTTCCATTCCTTGCCTGAAATTACGTTGCCTGGAATTTCCTGCCTTGTCTTGCCTTGCCTTGCCTGCCTTGCCTTGCCTTGCCAGAAATTGCCTTGCCTGGAATTGCCTTTCCTGCAATTGCCTTGCCTGGAATATTTTTGCCTTGCCTTGCGTGGATTTGCCTTGTATTTTGTTGCCTGGAATTGATTTTTCCTCAATTGCCTTGCATTGCCTTGCCATTTTTTGTGTGGAATTGCGTTCCATGAAATTGTCTTGCCTGAAATTGCCTTGCCTTGCCTTGGGTTGACTTGTTTTGCCTTGCCTAGACTGGAAATGCCTTGCCTTGCTTTGCCTAGAATTGTCTTGCCTGAAATTGCATTTTTTTTGCCTTGTCTTGCCTTGCATTGCCTTGCTGTGCCTAAAATTGACTTTCCTGAAATTGCCTTCCTTGCTTTTACTTGCATGGGATTGCCTTACCTGGAATTGCCTTGCCTAGAATTGCCTTGCCTGAATTGCCTTGCCTAGACTGGAATTGCCTTGCCTTGCCTTGCCTTGCCTTGCCTTTTCTTGCCTTGCCTGAAATTTCCTTGCCTTGCCTTCCTTGCCTTGCCTGAATTGCCTTGCCTGGAATATTTTGCCTTGCCTTGTCTTGCCTTGCCTTGCCTTTTCTTGCCTTGCTTGCCTGAATTGCCTTGCCTGAAATTTCCTTGCCTGAAATTGCCTTGCCTTTTCTTGCCTTGCCTTGACTTTTCTTGCCTTGCCTTTCCTTGCCTTGCCTTGCCTTGCCTTCCTTGCCTTGCCTTGCCAGAAATTGCCTTGCCTGGAATATTTTGCCTTGCCTTGTTTTGCCTTGCCTGAATTGCCTTGCCTGGAATTGTTTTGCCTTGCCTTGCCTTGCCTTGCCTTACCTTGCCTTAGCTGAAATTGCCTTGCCTTGTCTTGCCTGGAATTGCCTGCCTTGCCTTGCCTAGAATTGCCTTGCCTGAAATTGCATTTTTGCCTTGTCTTGCCTTGCATTGCCTTGCTGTGCCTAAAATTGACTTTCCTGAAATTGCCTTCCTTGCTTTTACTTGCATGGGATTGCCTTACCTGGAATTGTCTTGCCTGAAATTGTCTTGCCTGGAATTGTTTTGCCTTGCCTGGAATTGATTTGCCAAAGCCTGCCCTGCATTGCATTACCTGGAGCTGTCTTCCTGAAATTGCCTTGCCTTTTCTTACCTAAAATTGTCTCACTGAAATTGCCTTTCTCTGCCTTGTCTTGCCTTGCCTTGCCTTGCATTGCCTGGAATTGTGTTTCCTGCATTTGAGTTGCTTAGAATTGCATTACCTTGATTTGCTTTGCCTTGCCTTTAATTGCCTTACGTGGCATTGTCTTGTCTTGTCTTTCCTTGCCTTGCCTAGAATTGTTTTGCCTCAAATTGCCTTGGCTGAAATTGTCTTGCCTTGCCTTACCTGGAATTGCCTTTCATTGCCTTGCTTTTCCTTACCTGAAATTTCCATACCTTGCCGTCCCTGGAATAGCCTTGCATGGAATTACCTTGTATTGCCTTGCCTTGACTGGAATTGCCTTGCTTCTATTTGTGATGCCTTGCCTTTCCTTGCCTGGAATTGCCTTGCCTAGTATTGTCTTGCCTTGTGTTGTCTTGCCTTGCCCTGACTGGAGTTGCCTTGCCTGGAATTGTCTTACCTTGCCTTAGCTGAAATTGCCTTGCTTGGAAATGCTTTGCCTTGCCTTTTCTGGCCTTGCCTTGTCTATAATTACCGTGACTGGAATTGACTCTCCTTGCCTTGACTTTTCTTGTCTTGCCCAAAATTGATTTTCCTGAAATTGCCTTGCATGGTCTTGCCTTGTCTAAAAGAGCCTTGCCTGGAATTGCCCTCCATTGCCTTGCTTTGCCATGCCTAGAATTGCACTGCCTTTCCTTGCCTTGTCTTCCCTAGCCTGGTATTTCTTAGCCTGAAATTGTCTTGCCTTGCCTTGCCTGGAATTGTTTTTCTTGGAATTGCCTTGCATTGCATTGTCTTGCCTTGCCTTTATTTTCCTTGCCTGAAATTGCCCTGCCTTGCCTTTTCTCGCCTGAAATTGCCTTGCCTGAATTGCCTTGCCTTGCCTTGACTGGAATTGCCTTGCCTTTTCTCGCCTGAAATTGCCTTGCCTGGAATTGTCTTACCTGGAATTTTCTTTCCTGGAATTGCCTTGCCTTGCATTGCCTTACCTTGCCTTGACTTGAATTGCATTGCCTTACATTGCCTTGTCTTTCCTGGAATTTGCCTCGAATTGAAATTTCTTGCCTTGACTGGAATTACCTTGTCTGGAATTGCCTTGCTTTTCCTTGCCTTGCCTTGACTTGCCTGAAATTGCCTTGCCTTGCTTTGCCTGAAATCGCCTTGCCTGGTATTGCCTTTCCTGCAATTGCCTTGCCTGGAATTGCGTTGCCTTGCCATGCCTTTATTTGCCTTTCCCTTCCTTGCCTGGAATTGACTTTTCCTCAATTTCCTTGCACTGCCTTGCCTTTTCTTGCATAATATTGCCTTGCCCGGAATTGTCTTGCCTGGAATTGCCTTTCCTAGACTTGGGCTGTGTTGCCTGGCCTTGCCTGGTATTGCCAACCCTGGAATTTTCTTGCTTTGCCTTGCCTGTAACTTTCAGTAAGGCTCTGAATGAGTGGCCATATGAAAGAGAATACTCACTAGTCCACTGGTGTGCACTACTATATGAGATTGTGAATTAGTGGCCATATGACTATTCCATAGCTGTGTACCATTCAGTGAGGCCCTGAGTGGCCATATTAAAGAAATTATGGAATATACACAAGGATCTTATTACTACGAGAGGCTCTAAATGAATGGCTATATCAATTAGGCTGCTGACTACTCCACAGGAGTGCATTATTCAGAGAAGCTCTGCATGCGAGGTCAGATAAAAATGTCTCCTGATAATTCCCCTGGTGTGTATTATTCACTGAGCTTCTGAATGTGTGGTCAATTGAAATACACTCCTGACTATTCCCAAGGTATGTGTTTCTGACTGAGGCTCTGTATTAGTTGCTATACAAAATAGACTCCTGACAATTCCCCAGGTGTGCACTACTTCCTGAGGTTCTCACTGAGTGGCCATATGAAATAGACTCCTGACTCTACCCCATGTGTGTATTATTCAGACAGGCTCTGAAAGAGTGTCCATATAAAATGCACTCCTGTCTATTCCTCAGGTGTGCATTATTCACTAAGACTCTGAATAAGTTTCAATATGAAATACACTCCTGACTATTCTCCAGGTGTGTTTTATTCACACAGGCTATGAATCAGGGACCGTATGAAATAGACTACTGACTATTCCATATGTGTGCATTATTCACTGATGTTCTGAATGTGTCGCCAAAAATTAGACACATGGCTAATCCACAAGTGTGCATTCTTCACTGATGTTCTGAATGAATGGCCATGTTAAAGAGACTCAAGATTTTTCCAGGTATGCATTATTTACTGAGGCTCTGAATTAAAGAACACTGTAAATAAACTCCTGACTATTCCCCAGGTGTGCATTATTCAGTGAGGCTCTGAATGAGTGGCCATATGAAATAGAATCCTGACTATTCCCCAGGTGTGTATCATTCAGTGAGGCCCTGAGTGGCCATATGAAATAGAATCCTGACTATTCCCCAGGTGTGCATTATTCAGTGAGGCTCTGAATGAGTGGCCATATGATATAGAGCCTTGAATATTCCCCATGTGTGTATTATTCACTGAGGCTCTGAATGAGTGGCCATATGATATAGAGCCTTGAATATTCCCCATGTGTGCATTATTCATTGAAGGTCTAAATGGGTGACCATAAGAAATAGAATTCTGACTATTCCCCAGGTGTGCATTATTCACTGCGACTCTGAATGAGTGGAAATATGAAATAGACTCCTGACTATTCCACAGGTGTGTACCATACAGTGAGGCTCTGAATGAGTGGCCATATTCAAGAGAACCCTGACTATTCCAAATGTGTGCATTATTCATTGAAGGTCTAAATGGGTGACCATTTGAAATAAAATCCTCAGTACTCCCCAGGTGTGCATTATTCACTGCGACTCTGAGTGGAAATATGAAATAGACTCCTGACTATTTCACAGGTGTGTACCATACAGTGAGACTCTGAATGAGTGGCCATATTCAAGAGAACCCTGACTATTCCAAATGTGTGCATTATTCATTGAAGGTCTAAATGGGTGACCATAAGAAATAGAATTCTGACTATTCCCCAGGGGTGCATTATTTACTGAGGCTCTGAATGAGTGGCTATATAAAATAGTGTCCTGACTATTTCACAGGTGTGTACAATTCAGTGAGGCTCTGAATGAGTGGCCATATGAAAGAGAATCCTCACTATTCCAAATATGTGCATTATTCACTGAAGGTCTGAAAGAGTGTCCATAAGAAATAGAATCCTCAATATTCCCCTGGTGTGCATTACTCACTGAGGTGAGAAATAAGTGGCCATTTGAAATAGATTACTGACTACTCCCCAGGTATGGTATGCATTATTTACTAAGCGGTTGAATCAGTGGTAATATAAAATAGACACCTAAATATCCCCGTGGTGCACATTATTCACAGAGAATCCGAATGACTATCTATATCAATTAGGTTCCTGACTATTCCACAGGAGTGCATTATTCAATGAAGCTCTAAGTGAGAGGCCAGATGAAATTGACTCCTGACTATGCCCCAGTTATTTATAATTCATTGAGCCTCTTAGTGTGTGCTTAATTGAAATACACTCCTGACTATTCTCCAGGTGTGTTTTATTCACACAGGCTCTGAATGAGTGGCCATATGAAATAGACTCCTGACTATTCCATATGTGTGCATTATTCACTGATGTTCTGAATGTGTCGCCAAAAATTAGACACATGGCTAATCCACAAGTGTGCATTCTTCACTGATGTTCTGAATGAATGGCCATATGAAATAGACTCCTGACTATTTCCCAGGTGTGTATTATTCACTGAGGCTCTGAATTAAAGAACACTGTAAATAAACTCCTGACTATTCCCAAACTTGCACTATTCAGAGGCTCTGAATGAGTGGCAATATGAAATAACCTAATCAATATTCCCCTGGTGTGTATTATTCACTGAGGCTCTAAAGAGTGTCCATATGAAATAGAATCCTGACTATTCCCCAGGGTGCATTATTCAGTTTGGCTCTGAATCACAGGTCATATGGAATAAGATACTGATTAGTCCCCAGGCGTGTATCATTCACCAATGCTCTGAATGAGTGGCCATATGATATAGAGCCTTGAATATTCCCCAGGTGTGTATCATTCAGTGAGGCCCTGAGTGGCCATATGAAATAGAATCCTGACTATTCCCCAGGGTGCATTATTCAGTTTGGCTCTGAATCACAGGTCATATGAAATAGAATCCTGACTATTCCCCATGTGTGTATTATTCACTGAGGCTCTGAATAAGTGGCAATATGTAATAGATCCCTGACTATTCCATATGTGTGCATTATTCATTGAAGGTCTAAATGGGTGACCATAAGAAATAGAATTCTGACTATTCCCCAGGGTGCATTATTCACTGAGGCTCTGAATGAGTGGCTATATAAAATAGTGTCCTGACTATTTCCCAGGTGTGTATCATTCAGTGAGGCTCTGAATGAGTGGCCATATGAAAGAGAATCCTCACTATTCCAAATATGTGCATTATTCACTGAAGGTCTGAAAGAGCGTCCATAAGAAACAGAATCCTCAATATTCCCCTGGTGTGCATTATTCACTGAGGTGAGAAATAAGTGGCCATTTGAAATAGATTACTGACTACTCCCCAGGTATGGTATGCATTATTTACTAAGCGGTTGAATCAGTGGTAATATAAAATAGACACCTAAATATCCCCGTGGTGCACATTATTCACAGAGACTCCGAATGACTATCTATATCAATTAGGTTCCTGACTATTCCACAGGAGTGCATTATTCAATGAAGCTCTAAGTGAGAGGCCAGATGAAATTGACTCCTGACTATTCCCCAGTTATTTATAATTCATTGAGCCTCTTAGTGTGTGCTTAATTGAAATACACTCCTGACTATTCTCCTGGTGTGTCTTATTCACTGAGGTTCTGTATTAGTTGCCATATAAAATAGTCTCCTGACAATTCCCCAGGTGTGCACTATTTCTTCAAAGTCTCAGTGATTGGCCATGAGAAACAGATTCCTTACTCTCCTCAATATGTGTATAATTCAGGGAGGCTCTGAATATGTTCATATAAAATAGACTCCTGACAATTCCCCAGGTGTGCACTATTTCTTCAAAGTCTCAGTGATTGGCCATGAGAAACAGATTCCTTACTCTCCTCAATATGTGTATAATTCAGGGAGGCTCTGAAAAAGTGTCCATATGAAACAGACTCCTGACTATTTCCCAGGTGTGTATTGTTCACTGAGGCTCTGAATAAGTGGCAATATGTAATAGATCCCTGACTATTCCACAATTGTGTATTATTCACTCAGCCTTTGAATGAGGGGACTTATGAAATAGACTCCTGACTATACCACAGGTGTGTATTATTCACTGATGTTCTGAATGTGTCGCCAAAAATTAGACACATGGCTAATCCACAAGTGTGCATTCTTCACTGATGTTCTGAATGAATGGCCATGTTAAAGAGACTCAAGATTTTTCCAGGTATGCATTACTCAATGAGGCTCTGAATGAGTGGCCATATAAAATAGTCTCCTGACAATTCCCCAGGTGTGTATTATTCAGACAGGCTCTGAAAGAGTGTCCATAAGAAATAGAATTCTGACTATTCCCCAGGTGTGCATTATTCAGTGAGGCTCTGAATGAGTGGCTATATAAAATAGTGTCCTGACTATTTCCCAGGTGTGTATCATTCAGTGAGGTGCTGAATGAGTGGCCATGTGAAATAGACTCCTGACTATTCCAAATGTGTGCATTATTCAGTGAGGCTCTGAATGAGTGGCCATATGAAATAGACTCCTGACTATTCCCCAGGTGTGTATTATTCACTGAAGGTCTGAAAGAGTGTCCATATGAAATAGACTCCTGACTATTTCCCAGGTGTGTATCATTCAGTGAGGCTCTGAATGAGTGGCCATATGAAATAGAATCCTGACTATTCCTCAGGTGTGCATTATTCACTGAGGCTCTGAATAAGTGGCAATATGTAATAGATCCCTGACTATTCCACAATTGTGTATTATTCACTCAGCCTTTGAATGAGGGGACTTATGAAATAGACTCCTGACTATACCACAGGTGTGTATTACTCACTGACATTATGAATGTGTGGCCAAAGCAGATAGACACCTGGCCACTCCACAGGTGTGCATTCTTTCCTGATGATCTGAATGAATGGCCATATGAAAGAGACTCCAAATTTTTCTCCAGGTATACATTATTCAATGAGGGTTTGAAAGAGGGGCCATACAAAATTTACCCCTTACAATTCCGCATGTGTTAATTTTTCTGTTAGAATTGGAAAGGAAGTAGATAGAAAATAGATTTCTCAGGATTCCAAGGCATACATAATTCAGCGAGGCTCATAATGGCTGATTATATTAAATAGAATCCTGACTATTCCCCAGGTGTGTATGATTCACTGAGTCTCTGAGTGGCCATGTGAAATAGACTCCTGACTATTCCCCAGGTGTGTATTATTCAATGAAGCTCTGAATGAGTGGAAATATGAAATAGACTCCTGAGTACCCAACATGTGTGCATTGTTCAGTGAGGCTTTGAATGAGAGGGCCTATGTAATAGACTACTGAGTATTCCCTAGGTGTGTATTATTCACTGAAGCTCTGAAGGAGTGTTCATATGACATAGGCTCCTGATTGATGTCCAGGTGTGCATTATTGAATGAGGCTCTCAATTAGTGGTCATATAAAATAGAATCCTGACTATTTTCAGGTGTGCATCATTCACTAATGCTCTGATTGAGTGGCCATATGAAATAGACTCCTGACTATTCCCCAGGTGTGTATCATTTAGTGAGTTTCTAAATGAGTGACCATATAAAATAGACTCCTGACTATAGCCTCTTGACTATTCCTCAGGTGTGCAATTTCCACTGAGGCACTGGGTGAATGGTCATATGAAATACACTCCTGACTATTCCCCAGGTGTGCATTATTCAGTGAGGCTCTGAATGAGTGGCTATATGAAATAGACTCCTGACTATTCCCCAGGTGTGTATGATTCACTGAGTCTCTGAGTGGCCATATGAAATAGATTCCTGACTATTCCCCAGGTGTGTATCATTCAGTGAGGTGCTGAATGAGTGGCCATATGAAATAGACTCCTGACTATTCCCCACATGTGCATTATTCAGTGAGGCTCTGAATGAGTGGCCATATGAAATAGAATCCTGAGTATTCCCCAGGTGTGTATTATTCACTGAGGCTCTGAAGGAGTGTTCATATGACATAGGCTCCTGATTGATGTCCAGGTGTGCATTATTCAATGAGGCTCTCAATCAGTGGTCATATGAAATAGAATCCTGACTATTTTCAGGTGTGCATTATTCACTGAGGCTCTGAATGAGTGGCCATATGAAATAGACTCCTGACTATTCCCCAGGTGTGTATCATTTAGTGAGTTTCTAAATGAGTGACCATATGAAATAGACTCCTGACTATAGCCTCTTGACTATTCCTCAGGTGTGCAATTTCCACTGAGGCACTGGGTGAATGGTCATATGAAATACACTCCAGACTATTCCCCAGGTGTGCATTATTCACTGAGGCTCTAAATGAGTGGCTATATGAAATAGAATCCTGAGTATTCCCCAGGTGTGTATTATTCACTGAGGCTCTGAATGAGTGGCCATGTGAAATACACTCCTGACTTTTCCATAGATGTGTATTATTCAATGAAGCTCTGAATGAGTGGCCATAGGAAAGAGACTCCTCAGTATTTCCAGGAGTGCACTTTTAGGTTTGGCTCTGAAAGAGTGGTCTTATAAAATAGAATTCTGAGTTTCCCTCAGGTATGTATTATTCAGTGAGGCTCTGAATGTGTAGCTACATGAAATAGACTTCTGACTACTCTACAGGTGTTCATTATTCAGTGAAGCTCTGAATGAGAGGCCATATGTAATAGTGTCCTGAGAATTCCCCAGTATGCATTATTCACTGAGGCTCTGAAAGTTTGGCTATATGAAATAGCCTCCTGACTATTCCACAGGTGTGTATTATTTAATCAGGCTTTGAATTAGTGACCATATGAAATAGATTCCTGACTATTCCTCTGGTGTGCATTATTGACTGAGACTCTGATTAAGTGGGCATATGAAATAGACTCCTGACTATTCCCCAGGTGTGCATTATTCACTGAGGCTCTAAATGAGTGGCTATATGAAATAGACTTCTGAGTATTCCCCAGGTGTGTATGATTTACTGAGTCTCTGAGCAGCCATGTGAAATTCATTCCTGACTTTTTCATAAATGTGTATTATTCAATGAAGCTCTAAATAAGTGGCCACAGGAAAGAGACTCCTGAATATTCCCCAGGTGTGCATTATTCAGTGAGGCTCTGAAAGAGTGGCCATATGAAATAGAATCCTGACTATTCCCCAGGTGTGTATTATTCAGTGAGACTCTGAATGTATAGCTACATGAAATAGATTTCTGACTACTCTACAGGTGTTCATTATTCAGTGAAGCTCTGAATGACAGACCATACATAAAACTGTCCTGAGAATTCCCCAGTATGCATTATTCACTGAGGCTCTGAAAGTTTGGCTATATGAAATAGCCTCCTGACTATTCCACAGGTGTATATTATTTAATCAGGCTTTGAGTTAGTGACCATGTGAAATAGATTCCTGACTATTCCTCAGGTGTGTATTATTGACTAAGACAGATTAAGTGGGCATATAAAATAGACTCCTCACTATTCCAAAGTTGTGCATTGCTCGCTCAGGCTTTATTTTTGTGGCCATATAAAATAGACTATTGTCTATTCCCCAGGTGTGTATTATTCACTGAGGCTCTGAATGAGAGGCCATGTGAAATAGACTCCTGACTATTCCCCAGGTGTGCATTATTGACTGAGACTCTGATTAAGTGGGCATATGAAATAGACTCCTGACTATTCCTCAGGTGTGCATTATTTACAGAGACTCTGAATATGTAGCCATTTGAAGTAGACTCTTGACTATTTTCCAAGAGTATATTATTCACTGAGGCTCTGAATGAGTGGCCATATGAAATAGATTCCTGACTATTCCAGATATATATATATAAAATTTACTGAAACACTTAAAGAGTGGCCATATGAAATAGACTCCATTTTACTTCACAGGTGTACGTTATTTATTAATTCTCTATATGAATCACCATAGGAAATAGACTAGTGATTATTCCCACATGTGCATTATTCAAAGAGGTTCTGTATGAATGTCCATATCAAATAGATTCCTGACTATCACCCAGGTGTGTATCATTCAGGGAGGTGATTAATTTGTGGCTATCTTAAATAGGGTCCTGACTACTCCACAGGAGTTTATTATTCACTGAAGCTCTGAATGAGAGGCCATGTGAAATAGACTCCTGACTATTGCCTCATGGTGCATTATTCAGTAAGGCTCTGAATGAGTGGTCATATGGAATCGAATGCTGACGATTCCCCAAGTGTGTATCATTCAGTGAGATACTGAATCAGTGGTCATATGAAAGAGGCTCCTGACTATTACCCTGGTGTGCATTATTCTCTGAGGCTCTGAGTGGACCTATAGAATAAAGTTCTAATATCCACTGAGTATTTCTCATGTGTGCATTGTACACTGATTCTCTGAGTGGCCATATGAATTAGGCTCCTGACTATTCCCCTGTTGTGAATTATTCCATGGGTGTCCTACTGAGTGACCATCTGAAATAGACTTCTCACTGTTCCCCATGTGTGCATTATTCAAAGAGGTTCTGTATGAATGTCCATATCAAATAGACTCCTGACTATCACCCAGGTGTGTATCATTCAGGAGGTGATTAATTTGTGGCTATCTTAAATAGGGTCCTGACTACTCCACAGGAGTTTATTATTCACTGAAGCTCTGAATGAGAGGCCATG
This sequence comes from Saguinus midas, assembly GCA_021498475.1. Lineage (NCBI taxonomy): Eukaryota > Metazoa > Chordata > Mammalia > Primates > Cebidae > Saguinus > Saguinus midas. The sequence goes on along the minus strand of JAKFGQ010000034.1, from coordinate 61,991 downwards.
TGAAATAGACTCCTGACTATTGCCTCATGGTGCATTATTCAGTAAGGCTCTGAATGAGTGGTCATATGGAATAGAATGCTGACGATTCCCCAAGTGTGTATCATTCAGTGAGATACTGAATCAGTGGTCATATGAAAGACTCATGAGGAGGCAAGATGGCGTCATAGAGGTGACTCAGGATTGCAGCTCTCAGTGAAGGCGCAGAGGGTGAGTCCTAGCCACATTCTCGGATGGACCTTTATGCCCACAGAGTGTTGAAAGTCCCAGGTGTGGAGAGACACTGGACCCTAGTGCAGCTTTAACGCAGGATCTTCAGGGGCCGCAGCACCCGCAGGAACTCACTGGTCTGGGTGCCCTGTTAAACCGGCAATCTGAGATTTGAAGGGCAGATTGGCATGTCCATCTGATTGAACGGGACTTGGACAATGAGCCAGACCAGGAGTTTCCTGGGAAGCGTGATCTGAGCTCAGTGGGCAGCAAAGGAGATCCATCCCAGTGCCCTATCGGCAGGCTCCTGGGGCGCCAGTGAGAGAGTCGACCTTTCAGCTTGGGGAGAGGAAGAGAGAGAGAGAGAGGACGGACTCTGAGGCAGGGAGCTGGGTGATCTGGGTCCCACCTCACGGGACAAGCAGGGCGGCGACTGGAGGCGCTTGGGGCTGAGAGTTTTGCTGCCGGCATCTAGGACGGTGCATGAGGGAGGGCGTCCACCATCTCTGACGCAGTGCACCCCACTGAAGTACCACCCAGGTCTGACGCAGCCTGCCATTGCCGAGGCAACCTGCCATAACAGAGAGACTCCACCAGCAGCAACAGGGCGGACCTGCGCTAGCAGGTCAGAGCCCCGGCAGGCAAATAGTGAATAGACTGCCACCTAGTGGGCAGGACAGTGCAACAGATACTCATAAAGAAAGCCCCAACTCCCTGAGACAGAGCATCTAAGGGTGAAAAAAGTGGTGTTTTATGAGTTCTATTGCAGCAGACATAAACAACCTCCCAACAACCCTGAATGAACAACGGAGCTCACAGCTCAGCACTGGAGCTCCTATAAAGCACAGACTGTCTCCTCAAGCAGCTCCCTGACCCTGTATATCCAAGGAGTCACCCCAGAAAAGGACTAATCAGACTGACATTTGGCTGGCATCATTCTGGAACAAGGGCAGCAGAAGAAGAAACTGGTATCATCCTCACTGTTCCGCAGCTGCTGCAGGTATACCCCAGACAAGCAGGGCCTGGAGTGGACCTCAGCACTCATACAGCAGAGAGGATAGACCATTAGAGGAAAACTAAGTAACAGAAATACTTCATCATCAACAATCTCAGTGTCCACACAGAGACCCAATTGAAAAATCAGCAACTACTAAGACGACAGGCGGATAAATCCATAAAGATGGGAAGAAACCAGCGCAAAAGGAGGAAAACACCGAAACCAAAACACCTCACCTCCAAAAGGACCAAAACTCCTCACCAGCAAGGGAACAAAGCTGGACGGAGAATGAATGTGACAAAATGACGGAATCAGACTTCAGAAAGTGGATAATGAGAAACTTCAGTGAGCTAAAGGAACATGTTCTAAACCAGTGCAAAGAAACTAAGAACCTTGAAAAAGATTTGAAAAAGATTCGAGGAATTGATAACAAGAATGGACAACTTAGAGAGGAATATGAATGAATTGAAGGAGCTGAAAACACAACACGAGAACTTCAAGCATGCACAAGTTTCAACAGCCGAATTGACCAAGCAGAAGAAAGAATATCAGAAGTTGAAGATCAACTCAATGAAATAAAATGAGAAACCAAGATTAAAGAAAAAAGCACAAAAGGAATGAACAAAATCTCCAAGAAATGTGGGACTATGTGAAGAGACCCAACCTACGTTTGATAGGTGTACCAGAATGTGATGAAGAGAATGAATCCAAGCTGGAAAACACTCTTCAGGATATTATCCAGGAAAATTTCCCAACCTAGCAAGACAGGTCAATACTCAACTCCAGGAAATACAGAGAACACCACAAAGATACTCTGCAAGAAGAGCAACCCCAAGGCACATAATCGTCAGATTCACCAGGGTTGAAACGAAGGAGAAAATACTAAGGGCAGCCAGAGAGAAAGGTCAGGTCACCCACAAAGGGAAGCCCATCAGACTCACAGCAGATCTCTCGGCAGAGACTCTACAAGCCAGAAGAGAGTGGGGCCAATATTCAACATCCTTAAAGAAAAGAACTTTCAACCCAGAATTTCATATCCAGCCAAACTGAGCTTCATAAGTGAAGGAAAATAAAATCCTTCACGAACAAGCAAGTACTCAGAGATTTTGTCACCACTAGGCCTGCTTTACAAGAGCTCCTGAAAGAGGCACTACACATAGAAAGAAACAACCAGTTCCAGCCATCCTAAAAGCATACCAAATGCTAAAGACCATCAACAAAATGAAGAATGTACATGAACCAATGGGCAAAACAGCCAGCTAGCATCAAAATGGCAGTATCAAATTCACACATAACAATATTAACCCTGAATGTAAATGGGCTAAATGCACCAATCAAAAGACACAGACTGGCAAATTGGATAAAAACCAAAACCCATCGGTGTGCTGTATCCAGGAAACCCACCTCACATGCAAAGATACACAAAGGCTCAAAATAAAGGATGGAGGAAGATTTACCAAGCAAATGGAGAGCAAAAAGCAGGAGTTGCAATTCTCATCTCTGATAAAATAGACTTTAAAGCAACAAAGATCAAAAGGGACAAAGAAGGTCATTACATAATGGTAAAAGGATCAATACAACAAGAAGAGCTAACGATTCTAAATATATATGGACCCAATGTAGGAGCACCCAGATATATAAGGCAAGTTCTTAATGACTTACAAAGAGACTTAGACTCCCACACAATAATAGTGGAGACTTTAACACTCCACTGTCAATAGCAGACAGATCAACCAGACAGAAAATTAACAAGGATATCCAGGACTTGAACTCAGACCTGGAACAAGCAAACCTGATAGACATTTACAGAACTCTCCACCCCAAATCCACAGAATATACATTCTTCTCAGCACCACATCACACCTACTCCAAAATTGACCACATAATTGGAAGTAAAGCACCTCAGCAAATGCAAAACAACTGAAATCATAACAAACAGTCTCTCAGACCATAGTGCAATCAAGTTGGAACTCAGAATTCAGAAAATAACTCAGAACCGCACAGCTTCATGGAAACTGAACAACTGGCTCTTGAATGTTGATTGGATAAACAATGAAATGAAGGCAGAAATAAAGAAGTTCTTTGAAACCAACGAGAATGAAGACACAACGTACCAGAATCTCTGGGACACATTTAAAGCAGTCTGTAGAGGAAAATATATAGCAATAAGTGCCCACATGAGAAGAGTGGAGAGATCCAAAATTGACACCCTATCATCAAAATTGAAAGAGCTAGAGGAGCAAGATCAAAAAGCTCAAAACCTAGCCAAGACAAGAAATAACTAAGATCAGAGCAGAACTGAAGGAGATAGAGACAAGAAAACCCTTCAAAAATCAATAAATCTAAGAGCTGGTTTTTGAAAAGATCAACAAAATAGACAGACCACTAGCCAGACTGATAAAAAGAAGAGAGAACAACCAAATAGATGCAATAAAAACGATAAAGGGAAATCACCACAGATTCCACAGAAATTCAAACCATCATCAGAGAATACTACAAACAACTCTATGCACATAAACTAGTAAATCAGGAAGAAATGGATAAATTCCTGACGCCTGTGTCCTCCCAAGCCTAAACCAGGAGGAAGCTGAAACTATGAATAGACCAATAACAAGGTCTGAAGTTGAGGCAGCAATTAAGAGCCTACCACACAAAAAAAGCCCAGGTCCAGATGGGTTCACAGCTGAATTCTACCAGACACACAAAGAGGATCTGGTACCATTCCTTCTGAAACTATTCCAAATAATCCAAAAGAGGGAACCCTTCCCAAATCATTTTATGAGACCAACATCATCCTGATACCAAAACCTGGCAGAGACTCAACAAGAAAAGAAAACTTCAGGCCAATATCCATGATGAACATAGATGCAAAATCTTCAATAAAATACTGGCAAACCGATTGCAACAGCACATTAAAAACTTATCCATCATGATCAAGTAGGATTCATCCTGGGATGCAAGGCTGGTTCAACATACGCAAGTCTATAAATGTAATTCACCACATAAACAGAAGCAAAACAAAACCACATGATTATCTCAATTGATGCAGAGAAGGCATTTGACAAAATTCAACAGCCCTTTATGCTAAAACCCTCAATAAACTTGGTATTGATGGAACATATCTCAAAGTAATAAAAGCTATTTATGACAAACCAACAGCCAATATCATACTTAATGGGCAAAACTGAAGCATTCCTTTGAAATCTGGCACTAGACAAGGATGCCCTCTCTCACCACTTCTATTCAACATAGTACTGGAAGTTCTAGCCAGAGCAATCAGGCAAGAAAAAGAAATAAAGGGTATTCAAATAGGAAAGGTGGAAGCCAAATTGTCTCTATTTGCAGACGACATGATAGTATACCTAGAAGACCCCATCACCTCAGCCCAAAAGCTCCTGAAACTGATAAGCAACTTCAGCAAAGTCTCAGGATATAAAATCAATGCAAAATCACAAGCATTCCTATACACCAATAACAGACTTAAAGAGAACCAAATCAAGAACGAACTGCCATTCATAATTGCTACAAAGAAAATAAAATACCTAGGAATACAACTCACTAGGAATGTAAGGGACCTCTTTAAGGAAAACTACAAACAACTGCTCAACGAAATAAGAGAGGACACAAACAGATGGAGAAACATTCCATGTTCGTGGTTAGGAAGAATCAATATCGTGAAAATGGCTATACTGCCCAAAGTAATTTACACAATCAATGCTATCCCCATCAAACTACCATTGAATTTCTTCACAGAACTGGAAAACCACCATGAATTTCATATGGAACCAAAAAGAGCCCGCATAGCCAAGTCAATTCTAAGCAAAAGAACACAGCGGAGGCATCACGCTACCAGACTTCAAACTATACTACAAGGCTACAGTAATCAAAACAGCATGGTACTGGTACCAAAACAGAGATATAGACCAATGGAACAGAACAGAAGCATCGGAGGCAACACAAAATATCTACAACCATATTATCTTTGATAAACCAGACAAAACAGGCAATGGGGAAAGGATTCCTATTTAATAAATGGTGTTGGGAAAACTGGCTAGCCATGTGCAGAAAGCAGAAACTGGACCCTTCCTGACACCTTACACTAAAATTAACTCCAGATGGATTAAAGACTTAAACGTAAGACCTGACACCATAAAAACCCTAGAAGAAAATCTGGGCAAAACCATTCAGGACATAGGAGTAGGCAAGGACTTCATGACCAAAACACCAAAAGCATTGGCAACAAAAGCCAAAATAGACAAATGGGACCTAATCAAACTCCACAGCTTCTGCACGGCAAAAGAGACAGTCACTAGAGTGAATTGGCAACCATCAGAATGGGAAAAATCTTTGCAGTTTACACATCTGACAAAGGGCTGATATCCAGAATTTACAAAGAACTCAAACAGATTTACAGGAAAATAAACAAGCCCATTCAAAATGGGCAAAGGATATGAACAGAAACTTTACAAAAGAAGACATACATGAGGCCAACAAACATATGAAAAGTGCTCATCATCATTGGTCATTAGAGAGATGCAAATCAAAACCACATTGAGATACCATCTCACGCCAGTTAGAATGGCGATCATTAAAAATCTGGAGACAACAGATGCTGGAGAGGATGTGGAGAAATAGGAACACTCTTACACTGTTGGTGGGAGTGTAAATTAGTTCAACCATTGTGGAAGACAGTGTGGCGATTCCTCAGGGACCTAGAAATAGAAATTCCATTTGACCCAGCAATCCCATTACTGGGTATCTATCCAAAGGACTATAAATCGTTCTACTATAAGGACACATGCACACGAATGTTCATTGCAGCACTGTTTACAATAGCAAAGACCTGAACCAACCCAAATGCCCATCGATGATAGACTGACTGGGAAAATGTGGCACATATACACCATGGAATATTATGCAGCAATCAAAATGATGAGTTTGTGTCCTTTGTAGGACATGGATGAATCTGAGAACATCATTCTCAGCAAACTGACACAAGAACAGAAAAGAAATACCGCATATACTCACTCATAGGTGGGTGAGAAAATGAGAACACATGGACACAGAGAGGCGGTCTACTATACACTGGGGACTGTTGGGGAATGGGGAGGGACAGCAGGGGGGCTGATGACCTGGGATGAATACCAAGTGTGGGTGAAGGGGAGGAAGGCAGCAAACACACTGCCATATGTGTACCTATGCAACTATCTTGCACGTTCTGCACATGTACCCCAAACCTATAATGCAATAAAAATTAAAAAAAAAAAAGAAAGAGACACCTGACTATTCCCCAGGTGTGTATGATTCACTGAGTCTCTGAGTGGCCATGTGAAATACACTCCTGACTTTTCCATAGATGTGTATTATTCACTGAGGCTCTGAATAAGTGGGCATAAGAAAGAGACTCCTCAGTATTTCCAGGAGTGCACTTTTAGGTTTGGCTCTGAAAGAGTGGCCATATGAAATAGAATCCTGAGTATTCCCCAGGTGTGTATTATTCAGTGAGGCTCTGAATGTGTAGCTACATGAAATAGACTTCTGACTACTCTACAGGTGTTCATTATTCAGTGAAGCTCTGAATGAGAGGCCATATGTAATAGTGTCCTGAGAATTCCCCAGTATGCATTATTCACTGAGGCTCTGAAAGTTTGGCTATATGAAATAGCCTCCTGACTATTCCACAGGTGTGTATTATTTAATCAGGCTTTGAATTAGTGACCATATGAAATAGATTCCTGACTATTCCTCAGGTGTGCATTATTGACTGAGACTCTGATTAAGTGGGCATATGAAATAGACTCCTCACTATTCCAAAGTTGTGCATTGCTCGCTCAGGCTTTATTTTTGTGGCCATATAAAATAGACTATTGTCTATTCCCCAGGTGTGCATTATTCACTGAGGCTCTAAATGAGTGGCTATATGAAGTAGACTTAACTTTTTCCCAGGTGTGTATTACTAAATGAGACTCTGAATAAGTGGGCATAAGAAAGAGACTCCTGAATATTCCCCAGGTGTGCATTATTTACAGAGACTCTGAATGTGTAGCCATTTGAAGTAGACTCTTGACTATTTTCCAAGAGTATATTATTCACTGAGGCCCTAAAGGAGTGGCCATATAAAAGATATTCCTGACTATTCCAGATATATATATATATATATATATATATATATATATATATATATAATTTACTGAAACACTTAAAGAGTGGCCATATGAAATAGACTCCATTTTACTTCACAGGTGTACGTTATTTATTAATTCTCTATATGAATCACCATAGGAAATAGACTAGTGATTATTCCCCACATGTGCATTATTCAAAGAGGTTCTGTATGAATGTCCATATCAAATAGACTCCTGACTATCACCCAGGTGTGTATCATTCAGGAAGGTGATTAATTTGTGGCTATCTTAAATAGGGTCCTGACTACTCCACAGGAGTTTATTATTCACTGAAGCTCTGAATGAGAGGCCATGTGAAATAGACTCCTGACTATTGCCTCATGGTGCATTATTCAGTAAGGCTCTGAATGAGTGGTCATATGGAATAGAATGCTGACGATTCCCCAAGTGTGTATCATTCAGTGAGATACTGAATCAGTGGTCATATGAAAGAGGCTCCTGACTATTACCCTGGTGTGCATTATTCTCTGAGGCTCTGAGTGAACCTATAGAATAAAGTTCTAATATCCACTGAGTATTTCTCATGTGTGCATTGTACACTGATTCTTTGAGTGGCCATATGAATTAGGCTCCTGACTATTCCCCTGTTGTGAATTATTCCATGGGTGTCCTACTGAGTGACCATCTGAAATAGACTTCTCACTGTTCCCCATGTGTGCATTATTCAGGAAGTCTCAGAATCAGGGGTTATAAGAATTAGTCTCCTCAGTACTCCACAGATGTGCATTATTCACTGAGGTTCATAATGAGTGGTCATTTTAAACAAACTTTGGACTATTCCCCAGGTGTGCATTATTCACTGAGGCTCTGAAACAGTGTCCCTATGAAAGAGACACCTATTTCCAAGGTGTGCATTATTCAGCTTGGCTCTCAATGACTAGTCATATGAAATAGAATCCTGACTATTCCCCAGGTGTGTATCATTCAGTGAGGCTCTGAGTGAACCTATAGAATAAAGTTCTAATATCCACTGAGTATTTCTCATGTGTGCATTATTCACTGATTCTCTGAGTGGCCATATGAAATAGACTCCTGACTATTCCCCAGGTGTGCATTATTCACTGAGGCTCTGAATGAGTGGCCATATGAAATAGACTTCTGACTACTCTACAGGTGTTCATTATTCAGTGAAGCTCTGAATGAGAGGCCATATGTAATAGTGTCCTGAGAATTCCCCAGTATGCATTATTCACTGAGGCTCTGAAAGTTTGGCTATATGAAATAGCCTCCTGACTATTCCACAGGTGTGTATTATTTAATCAGGCTTTGAATTAGTGACCATATGAAATAGATTCCTGACTATTCCTCTGGTGTGCATTATTGACTGAGACTCTGATTAAGTGGGCATATGAAATAGACTCCTCACTATTCCAAAGTTGTGCATTGCTCGCTCAGGCTTTATTTTTGTGGCCATATAAAATAGACTATTGTCTATTCCCCAGGTGTGCATTATTCACTGAGGCTCTAAATGAGTGGCTATATGAAGTAGACTTAACTTTTTCCCAGGTGTGTATTACTAAATGAGACTCTGAATAAGTGGGCATAAGAAAGAGACTCCTGAATATTCCCCAGGTGTGCATTATTTACAGAGACTCTGAATATGTAGCCATTTGAAGTAGACTCTTGACTATTTTCCAAGAGTATATTATTCACTGAGGCCCTAAAGGAGTGGCCATATAAAAGATATTCCTGACTATTCCAGATATATATATATATATAATTTACTGAAACACTTAAAGAGTGGCCATATGAAATAGACTCCATTTTACTTCACAGGTGTACGTTATTTATTAATTCTCTATATGAATCACCATAGGAAATAGACTAGTGACTATTCCCCAGGTGTGTATCATTCAGTGAGGCTCTGAATGAGTGGCCATATGAAATAGACCATTGAATATTCCCCAAGTGTCTATTATTTAAAATAGAATCCTCATTACTCCCTCGGTGTGCATTATTCACTGAGGCTCTGAATGAGTGGCAATATGAAATACACTCCTGACTATTCTCCAGGTATGCATTAATCAATAAGGCTCTGAATGAGGGGCTGTATGAAATAGACTCCTGACTACTCCACATGCGTGTATTATTCACTGATGTTCTGAATGTGTCGCCAAAGAAAATAGGCACATGGGTACTCCACAACTGTGCACTCTTCACTGATGCTCTGAATGAAAGGCCATGTAAAAAAGACTCCAAAATTTTTTCAGGTATGCATTAATCAATAAGGCTCTGAATGAGAGGACACTGTAAATAAACTCCTGACGATTTTTCAAACTTGCATTTTGAGAGGGCTCTGAATGAGTGGCAATATGAAATAACTTAATCAATATTCCCCTGGTGTGTATTACTCACTGAGGCTCTAAAAGAGTGTCCGCATGAAAGAGAAATCTGTCTATTCTTAAGGTGTGCAATATTCAGTTTGATTCTGAATCACAGGTCATATGGAATAACATACTGATTATTCCCTAGGCGTGTAACATTCACTGAGGCTCTGAATGAGTGGCCATATGATACAGAGCCTTGAATATTCCCCATGTATGTATTATTCACTGAGACTCTGAATGAGTGGTCATTTGAAATAGAATCCTCTGTACTTTCCAGGCGTGCATTATTCACTGAGGCTCTGAGTGAACCTATAGAATAAAGTTCTAATATCCACTGAGTATTTCTCATGTGTGCATTATTCACTGATTCTCTGAGTGGCCATATGAAATAGACTCCTGACTATTCCCCAGGTGTGTATTATTCACTGAGACTCTGAATGAGTGGCCATATGAAATAGACTTCTCACTGTTCCCCATGTGTGCATTATTCAGTAAGGCTCTGAATGAGTGGCAATATGAAATAGACTCCTGACTATTCCCCAGGTGTGTATCATTCAGTGAGATACTGAATCAGTGGTCATATGAAATAGACTCCTGACTATTCCCCAGGTGTGCATTATTCACTGAGGCTCTGAAACAGTGTCCCTATGAAAGAGACACCTGACTATTTCCAAGGTGTGCATTATTCAGCTTGGCTCTCAATGACTAGTCATATGAAATAGAATCCTGACTATTCCCCAGGTGTGTATCATTCAGTGAGGCTCTGAATAAATGACCATATAAAATAGACCATTGAATATTCCCCAAGTGTCTATTATTTAAAATAGAATCCTCATTACTCCCTCGGTGTGCATTATTCACTGAGGCTCTGAATGAGTGGCAATATGAAATACACTCCTGACTATTCTCCAGGTATGTTTTCTTCACACAGGCTCTGAATGAGGGGCTGTATGAAATAGACTCCTGACTACTCCACATGCGTGTATTATTCACTGATGTTCTGAATGTGTCGCCAAAGAAAATAGGCACATGGGTACTCCACAACTGTGCACTCTTCACTGATGCTCTGAATGAAAGGCCATGTAAAAAAGACTCCAAGATTTTTTCAGGTATGCATTAATCAATAAGGCTCTGAATGAGAGGACACTGTAAATAAACTCCTGACGATTTTTCAAACTTGCATTTTGAGAGGGCTCTGAATGAGTGGCAATATGAAATAACTTAATCAATATTCCCCTGGTGTGTATTACTCACTGAGGCTCTAAAAGAGTGTCCGCATGAAAGAGAAATCTGTCTATTCTTAAGGTGTGCAATATTCAGTTTGACTCTGAATCACAGGTCATATGGAATAAGATACTGATTATTCCCTAGGCGTGTAACATTCACTGAGGCTCTGAATGAGTGGCCATATGATACAGAGCCTTGAATATTCCCCATGTGTGTATTATTCACTGAGGCTCTGAATGAGTGGTCATTTGAAATAGAATCCTCTGTACTTTCCAGGCGTGCATTATTCACTGTGACTTTGAATGAGTGGAAATATGAAATTGACTCCTGACTATTCCACACTTGTGTACCATTCAGTGAGGCTCTGTATGAGTGGCCATATGAAAAAGAATTCAGACTATTCCAAACGTGTGCATTATTCAGTGAAGGTCTAAATGAGTGACTATAAGAAATAGAATCCTGACTATTCCCCACGTGTGCATTATTCACGAGGTGCTGAATGAATGGTCATATGAAATAGACTCCTGACTATTCCCCAGGTGTGTATCATTCAGTGAGGCTCTGAATGAGTGACCATATGAAATAGACCATTGAATATTCCCCAAGTGTCTATTATTTAGAATTGAATCCTCATTACTCCCCTGGTGTGCATTATTCACTGAGGCTCTGAATGAGTGGCAATATGAAATACACTCCTGACTATTCTCCAGGTATGTTTTCTTCACACGGGCTCTGAATGAGGGACCGTATGAAATAGACTCCTGACTATTCCACATGTGTGTATTATTCAGTGATGTTCTGAATGTGTCACCAAAGAAAACAGACACATGGGTACTCCACAAGTGTGCACTCTTCACTGATGCTCTGAATGAAAGACCATGTGACAGAGACTCCAAGATTTTCTCAGGTATGCATTAATCAATAAGGCTCTGAATGAGAGGACACTGTAAATAAACTCCTGACGATTTCCCAAACTTGCACTTTTGAGAGAGCTCTGAATGAGTGGCAATATAAAATAACTTAATCAATATTCCCCTGGTGTGTATTACTCACTGAGGCTCTAAAAGAGTGTCCATATGAAAGAATAACCTGTCTATTCCCAAGGTGTGCATTATTCAGTTTGACTCTGAATTAGAGGTCATATTGAATAAAATACTGATTATTCCCCAGGCGTGTATCATTCACTGAGGCTCTGAAGGAGTGGAAATATGAAATCGACTCCTGACTATTCCACACTTGTGTACCATTCAGTGAGGCTCTGTATGAGTGGCCATATGAAAAAGAATTCAGACTATTCCAAACGTGTGCATTATTCAGTGAAGGTCTAAATGAGTGACTATAAGAAATAGAATCCTGACTATTCCCCAGGCGTGCATTATTCACGAGGTGCTGAATGAGTGGCCATATGAAATAGATTGCTGAGTAACCCCAGGTATGCAGTATTCACGGAGGCTGTGAATCAGTGGCCATGTGAAATAGACTTTTTAATATTCCCCATGTGTGCATTAAGGGAGGTTCTGAAGAAGTATCCCTATGAAATGGATTGCTGACTATTCCCCAGGGTTGGATTATTCACTGAGGCTATGAATGGGAGGCAATATGAAATAGACTCCTGACTATTCCACACTTGTGTACCATTCAGTGAGGCTCTGTATGAGTGGCCATATGAAAAAGAATTCAGACTATTCCAAACGTGTGCATTATTCAGTGAAGGTCTACATGAGTGACTATAAGAAATAGAATCCTGACTATTCCCCACGTGTGCATTATTCACGAGGTGCTGAATGAATGGTCATATGAAATAGATTGCTGAGTAACCCCAGGTATGCAGTATTCACGGAGGCTGCGAATCAGTGGCCATGTGAAATAGACATTTTAATATTCCCCATGTGTGCATTAAAGGAGTTTCTGAAGAAGTATTCCTATGAAATGGATTGCTGACTATTCACCAGGGTTGGATTATTCACTGAGGCTATGAATGGGAGGCAATATGAAATAGACTCCTGACTATTCCACAGGTGTGTACCATTCAGTGAGGCTCTGTATGAGTGGCCATATGAAATAGAATCCTGACTATTCCAAACGTGTGCATTATTCAGTGAAGGTCTAAATGAGTGACCATAAGAAATAGAATCCTGACTATTCCCCAGGTGTGCATTATTCACTGAGGTGCTGAATGAGTGGCCATATGAAATAGATTGCTGACTATTCCCCAGGTGTGCATTATTCACGAGGTGCTGAATGAGTGGCCATATGAAATAGATTGCTGACTATTCCCCAGGTGTGCATTATTCACTGAGGCTCTGAATGAGTGGCCATATGAAATAGACCATTGAATATTCCCCATGTGTGCATTAAGGGAGGTTCTGAAGAAGTATCCCTATGAAATGGATTGCTGACTATTCCCCAGGGTTGGATTATTCACTGAGGCTATGAATGGGAGGCAATATGAAATAGACTTCTGATTATTTTTGAGGTGGGTTTTATTCACATGGGCACTGAATGAGGGGCCGTGTGAAATAGACTCCTTTCTATTCCACAGGTGTGTATGATTCGCTGAGGTTGTCAATGTGTGGCCAAAGGAAATAAACACCTGGCTACTCCACATGTGTACACTATTCGCTGACGCTTTGAATAAATGTCCATATGAAAGAGACTCCAAATTTCTCTCCAGGTATGTATTATTCAATGAGACTCTGAATGCAGGACATACGAAATAGACTCCTGACAATTTGGCAGGTGTGTATTACTCAGTGAAACTTGGAAAAAGGGGCGATATGAAGTAGACTCCTCACTATTCAACAGGTATAGGTTATTCAGTGAGTCTCAAAATTCGTGTCCATATTAAGTAGAATCCTGACTATTCCCCACGTGTGTATCATTCAGTGAGGTGCTGAATAAGTGGCCATATGACATACATTCCTGAGGGCTTAAGAGGTGTTCATTGTTCACTTAGGCTTTGAATGAGGAGCAATATGAAGTAGACTACTCACTACCCAGGTGTGTATAATTTACTGAGCCTCTGAATAATTGGCCTGAAGAAATAAACTCCTGGCTATCAACTAGGTGTGTATTATTCAGTGAGGCTCAAAATGAGTGGCCATATAAAATAGACCTCTCAGTACTCCACAGGATTGAGTTATTCAGTGAGACTCTGAAAGAGTGGGCATATGAAATAAACTCCTGACTATTCCTCAGGTGTGCATTATTCACTGAGGCTCTGAATGTGTGGCCATTGGAAATAGAATTTTTACTATTCCCTAGGTGTGTATTTTTCACTGAGTCTCTGAATGAGTGGCCATTCTAAATAAAGTCCTGACAATTCCCCAAACCTGCACTACTTCGAGAGGCTGTGAATGAGGGGGAATATTAAAGAAGACTTCTCAGTATTCCCCTGGTGTGTATAATTCACTGAGCCTCTGAATGATTGGCCTGAAAAAAATAAACTCCTGGCTATTAACCAGGTGTGTATTATTCAGTGAGGCTCAAAATGAGTGGCCATATAAAACAGACCTCTCAGTACTCCACAGGAGTGAGTTATTCAGTGAGACTCTAAAAGAGTGGGCATATGAAATAAACTCCTGACCATTCGTCAGGTGTGCATTATTCACTGAGGCTCTGAATGTGTGGCCATTGGAAATAGAATCATCACTATTCGCTAGGTGTGTATTTTTTACTGAGTCTCTGAATGAGTGGCCATTCTAAATAAACTCCTGACAATTCCCCAAACCTGCACTACTTCGAGAGGCTGTGAATGAGGGGAATATTAAAGAAGACTTCTCAGTATTCCCCTGGTGTGTATAATTCACTGAGACACTGAAAGACTGTTCCTATCAGAATCCTCACTATTCCCAAGTTGTGAATTATTCAATTTGGCTCTCAATACTGGTCATATGAAATAGAATAGTGATTATTCCCCAAGTGTGTGTCATTCAGTGAGGCTCTGAATGAGTGGCCATATGAAATAGAATAGTGATTATTCCCCAAGTGTGTGTCATTCAGTGAGGCTCTGAATGAGTGGTCATTTGAAATAGAATCCTGACTATTCCTCAGGTGTGCATTATTCAGTGAGGCTCTGAATGAGTGGCCATATGAAACAGAATAGTGATTATTCCCCAAGTGTGTGTCATTCAGTGAGGCTCTGAATGAGTGGCCATATGAAACAGAATCCTCACTATTCCAAATGTGTGTGTATTATTCAGGAGGCTCTGAATGAGTGGCCATATGAAACAGAATCCTCACTATTCCAAATGTGTGTGTTATTCACTGAAGGTCTGAATAAGTGTCCATAAGAAATAGAATTCTCACTATTCCTGGTGTGCATTATTCACTGAGGTGAGGAATGAGAGGCCATATAAAATAGATTGCTGAGTACTCTGAAGGTATGGTATGCATTATTTACTAAGGCTTTGAATCAGGGGTAATATGAATTAGACACCTAAATATCCCCGAGGTTCATATTATTCAGAGAGGCACTGAATGAGTAGCTATATCAATTAGGCTCCTGACTATTCCACAGGAGTGCATTATTCAATGAATCTCTAAGTGAGAGGCCAGATAAAATTGACTCCTGATTTTTCCCCAGTTGTGTATAATTCACTGAGCTTCTTAGTGTGTGCTTAATTGAAATACACTCCTGACTATTCCCCATGTGTGTCTTATTCACTGAGGTTCTCTATGACTTGCCATATGAAATAGACTCCTGACAATTCCCCAAGTGTGCACTATTTCCTTGGAGTCTCAGTGAGTGTCCATAAGAAACAGATTCCTGACTCTCCCCAATGTGTGTATTATTCAGGGAGGCTCTGAAGGAGTGTCCATATGAAATAGACCCCTGACTATTTTTCATGTGTGCATTATTCACTGAGGCTCTGAATAAGTGGCAATATATAATAGATTACTGACTATTCCCCAGGTGTGTATTATTCACTGAGGCTCTGAAGGAGTGTTCATATGACATAGCCTCCTGATTAATCTTCAGGTGTGCATTATTCAATGAGGCTCTGAATGAGTGGCCATATAAAAGAGACTCCAAATTTTTCTCCAGGTATACATTATTCAATGAGGCTCTGAATGAGTGGCCATATGAAATAGACTCCTGACTATTCCCCAGGTGTGTATTATTCAGTGAGGCTCTGAATGAGTGGCCATATGAAATAGACTTCTCAGGATTCCAAGGCATATATAATTCAGAGAGGCTCATAATGGGTGTTCATATTAAATAGTATCCTGAGTATTCCTCAAGTGTGTATCATTCAGTGAGGTGCTGAATAGTGGCCAAATGAAATAGACTTCTGAGTACCCAAAAGGTGTGCATTGTTCACTGAGGCTTTGAATTAGAGGGCCTATGTAATAGACTCCTGAGTATTCCCCAGGTGTGTATTATTCACTGAGGCTCTGAAGGAGTGTTCATATGACATAGCCTCCTGATTAATCTTCAGGTGTGCATTATTCAATGAGGCTCTCAATCAGTGGTCATATGAAATAGAATCCTGACAATTTCTCAGGTGTGCATCATTCAGTAATGTTATTATTGAGTGGCCATATGGCATGGACTCTGACTATTCCCCAGGTGTGTATTATTCAGTGAGTTTATTTCATATGGTCACTCGTTCAGGGCCTCAGTGAATAATAACCCCCTGGGAAATAGTCAAGAGTCTACTTCAGATTGACTTTTTTGAAATTGCCTTGCCTTAGCTGGAATTGCCTTGCCAGGAAATACCTTTACCTGCCTTGTCTTGCCTTGCCTTGCCTGGAATTGCCTTTCTGGCAATTTTTTCGCCTGGAATTGCCTTGCCTTGCATTGCCAGAAATTGTCTTGCCTGAAATTTCCTTGCTTTAGCTAGGATTGCATTGCCTGGAATTGCATTGCCTTGCCTGCAGTTGATTTGTCTGAAATTGCCTTTCCTTGCCTTGCCTAGAATTTCCTTCTCTGAAATTGCCTTGCCTTGTCTTTTCTTGCCTAGCCTGGAATTGCATTTCCTGAAATTGCCTTGCCTGGAACTGCCCTTTTTTGCTTTGCCTTTCCTTGCCTCGTATTGCCTTGCTTGGAATTTCCCTGCCTTGCCTTGCCTCGAATTGCCTTTCCTGGAATTGCCCTGCTTTGCCTTGCCTTTTCTTATCTTAAATTGTCTTGGCTGGAATTGGCATGCGTTGCCTTGTTTTACCTTGCCTTGAATTCCCTTTTCGGGAATTATTTTGCCTTGCTGGGAATTTTCTTGCATTGCCTTTCCTTGCCTAGCCTGACATTTTTCTGTCTGGAATTGCCTTGATTTGGCTTGCCTTGCCTTGCCTGGAATTGCCTTGTCTTGCCTTGCCTTGCCTTGCATTGCCAGAAATTGTCTTGCCTTGCCTTGCATTGCCAGAAATTGTCTTGCCTGAAATTGCACTGCCTTGCCTTGCCTTGCCTTTTTGCATTGCCTATAATTGCCTTGCCTGAATTGCCTTGCATATAATTGCCTTGCCTTGTCTTGCCTTGCCTGGAGTTACCTTGCCTTGCCTGAATTGCCTTGCCTTTCCTTGCCTTGCCTATAATTGCCTTGCCTTAGCTGGAATTGCCTTGATTTGGCTTGCCTTGCCTTGCCTTGCCTGGAGTTACCTTGCCTTGTCTTGCCTTTCCTTGCCTAGCCTGGAATTGCCTTGCCTGAAATTGTCTTGCCTTTCCTGAAATTGCCCTCCTGCAATTGCCCTTCCTTGCCTTGCCTGGAGTTACCTTGCCTTATTTTACCTTGCCTGGATTTTCCTTGCCTGCAATTTTCTTGCCTAGATTTTATCTAATTTACTTGCCTAAAATTGTCTTGCATTCACTTGCCTTGCCAGAAATTTCTTGCCTGGAATTGCCTTGCCTTGCCTTGCCTTGCCTTGCCTTGTCTAGAATTGCCTTGACTTTTCTGGTGTTGCCTGAAATTTCCTTGACTTCCCTTGCCTTGTCTGGAATTGCCTTGCCTGGAATTGCCCTGCCTTTCGTTACATGGAATTGCCTTTCTTGAAATTGCATTGTCTTGCCTTGCCTTATTTAAAGTTGCATTTTCTGCAATTGCCTAGCCTGGAATTGCCTTATCTTGCCTTGCCTAGAACTGCCTTGCCTGGATTAGCATTGTCTTGCCTTGTCTTGCCTTTTTGCATTGCCTATAATTGTCTTCCCTGGAATTGCCTTGCATTTCCCTGCCTTGACGTTGTTTGCCTTGTTTTCCTTCCCTTGCCTGGTATTGTCTTGCCTTTCCTGCAATTTTTTGCATTGCCTTGCTTTTTCAAGCCTGGAATTGCCCTTCTTGGAATTGTTTTGCCTTGGCTTTTCTTTCCTTGCCTGGAATTGCCTTGCATATAATTGCCTTGCCTTGTCTTGTTTGGAATTGACCTGCCTTGCATTGCCTTTCCTGCAATTTTTGCATTGCCTGAAATTGCACTGCCTTGCCTTGGGTTTCTGAAATTGCCTTGCTTTTTTTTTGCCTGGAATTGACTTTCACAGAATTGGCTTGCATTGTCCTGCCTTTCCATTCATGGAATGTCCTTGCCTGGAATTGTCTTGCCTGGAATAGTTTTAGCTTGCCTTGTGTTACCTTGCCTTGTCTGGAAGTGCCTAGCCTGAAATTGCCTTGCCTTGACTTGCCTTGCCTTGCCTTTTTGCATTGCCTTGCCTTGCATTGCCAGAAATTGTCTTGCCTTGCCTTTTTGCATTGCCTATAATTGCCTTGCCTGGAATTGTCTTGCCTTGCCTTGCCTGAATTGCCTTGCCTGGAATTGTCTTGCCTGAAATTTCCTTGCTTTAGCTAGGATTGCATTGCCTGAATTGCATTGCCTTGCCTGGAGTTACCTTGCCTTGCCTTGACTTGCCTTGCCTGGAGTTACCTTGCCTTGCCTGGAATTGCCCTGCCTTTCGTTACATGGAATTGCCTTGCCTGAATTGCATTGCCTTGCCTTGCCTGAATTGCCCTGCCTTGCCTTGGGTTTCTGGAATTGCCTTTCCTTGCCTGGAATTGCCTTTCCTTGCCTGAATTGCCTTGCCTTGTCTTGTCTTGCCTTGCCTGGAATTGCCTTGCCTGAATTGCATTGCCTTGCTTGCCTTGCCTTGTTTTACCTTGCCTTGCCTGAAATTGTCTTCCCTGGAATTGCCTTGCATTTCCCTGCCTTGACGTTGTTTGCCTTGTTTTCCTTCCCTTGCCTGGTATTGCCTTGCCTTTCCTGCAATTTTTTTGCATTGCCTTGCTTTTTCAAGCCTGGAATTGCCCTTCTTGGAATTGTTTTGCCTTGGCTTTTCTTTCCTTGCCTGGAATTGCCTTGCATATAATTGCCTTGCCTTGTCTTGTTTGGAACTGACCTGCCTTGCATTACCTTGCCTGAAATTTTTATTCTTGAAATTGCACTGCCTTGCCTTGGGTTTCTGGAATTGCCTTGCTTTTATTTGCCTGGAATTGACTTTCCCAGAATTGGCTTGCATTGTCTTGCCTTTCCATTCATGGGATTGCCTTGCCTGGAATTGTTTTAGCTTGCCTTGTGTTACCTTGCCTTGTCTGGAACTGCCTAGCCTGAAATTGCCTTGCCTTGACTTGCCTTGCCTTGCCTTTTTTTGCCTTGCCTTGACTTGCCTGAAATTGTCTTGCCTTGCCTATAATTGCCTTGCCTGGAATTGTTTTGCCTTACCTTGCCTTGTCTGGAATTGCCTTGACTTGCCTGAAATTTTTATTCCTGAAATTGCACTGCCTTGCCTTGCCTGAATTGACTCTCCTCCCATTGCCTTGCCTTGACTTGCCTGGAATTGCCTTGCCTGAATTGCCTTTCCTTGCCTGAATTGCCTTGCATATAATTGCCTTGCTTTTCCTTGCCTGAAATTGCCTTGCCTGAATTGCCTTATCTTGCCTTGCCTAGAACTGCCTTGCCTGGATTAGCATTGTCTTGCCTTGCCTTTTTGCATTGCCTTGCCTTGACTTGCCTGAAATTGTCTTGCCTTCCTGGAATTGCCTTGCATTTCCTTGCCTGAATTGTTTTGCCTTCTTTTTCTTGCCTTGCCTGGTATTGTCTTGCCTTTCCTGAATTGCATTGCCTTGCTTTTCCTGCCTGGAATTGCTTGCCTGAATTGCCTTTCCTGAATTGCCCTGCCTTGCCTTGGGTTTCTGGAATTGCCTTGCCTATAATTGCCTTGCCTTGGCTTGCCCAGAACTGACCTGCCTTGCATTACCTTGACTGAAATTTTCTTGCCTGAATTGTCTTGCCTTGCTTGCCTGAATTGCCTTGCTTTTCCTTGCCTGAATTGACTTTCCCAGAATTGGCTTGCATTGTCTTGCCTTTCTTCATGGATTGCCTTTCCTGAATTGTTTGCCTGAATTGCCTTGCTTGCCTTGTGTTACCTTGCCTTGTCTGGAATTGCCTAGCCTGAAATTGCCTTGCCTTAACTTGCCTGGAATTGCCTTGCCTGAAATTGCACTGCCTTGCCTTGCCTTGAATTGCCTTGCCTTGCCTAAAATTGCCTTTTCTGAAATTGCCTTGCCTTGCCTTGCCTGAATTGTCTTGCCTTGTCTTGCCTTTCCTGAAATTGCCTTGCCTGAAATTGTCTTGCCTTGCCTGAAATTGCCTTGCCTGAAATTGCCTTGCCTGGAATTGCCTTGCCTGAATTGCCTTGCCTGAAATTGTCTTGCCTTGCCTTGCCTTCCTGGAATTGCCTTGCCTGAATTGCCTTGCCTTGCCTTTCCTTGCCTGAAATTGCCTTGCCTTCCTGGAATTGCCTTGCCTGAATTGCCTTGCCTTGCCTTGCTTGCCTTGCCTTCCTGGAATTGCCTTGCCTGAAATTGCCTTGCCTGGAATTGCCTTGCTTGCCTTGCCTTGCCTGAATTGCCTTGCCTTTCCTTGCCTGGAATTGCCTTGCCTGAAATTGCCTTGCCTGAATTGCCTTGCTTTTCCTTGCCTGAAATTGCCTTGCCTTCCTGGAATTGCCTTGCTTTTCCTTGCCTGAATTGCCTTGCCTTCCTGGAATTGCCTTGTCTTGCCTTGCCTTGCCTTGCCTGAAATTGCCTTGCCTGAAATTGCCTTGCCTGAAATTGCCTTGCCTGGAATTGCCTTGCCTTTCCTTGCCTGAATTGCCTGCCTTGCCTTCCTGGAATTGCCTTGCTTGCCTTGCCTGAAATTGCCTTGCCTTGCCTTTCCTTGCCTGAATTGCCTTGCCTGAAATTGCCTTGCCTTCCTGGAATTGCCTTGCTTTTCCTTGCCTGAATTGCCTTGCCTGGAATTGCCTTGCCTTCCTGGAATTGCCTTGCCTGAATTGCCTTGCCTGAATTGCCTGCCTTGCCTTGCCTGAATTGCCTTGCCTGAAATTGTCTTGCCTTGCCTGAATTGCCTTGCCTGAAATTGTCTTGCCTTGCCTGAATTGCCTTGCCTGAATTTCCTGCCTTGCCTTGCCTGCCTTGCCTGAAATTGCCTTGCCTTTCCTTGCCTTTCCTTGCCTGAAATTGCCTTGCCTGGAATTGCCTTGCCTTGTTTTGCCTTGCCTGAATTGCCTTGCCTGGAATTGTCTTGCCTTGCCTGAATTGTCTTGCCTTGCCTTTCCTTTCCTTGCCTGAAATTTTCTTGCCTTGTTTTGCCTTGCTTGCCTTGCCTGGAATTGCCTTGCCTAAAATTGCCTTGCTTTTCCTTGCCTGAAATTCCTGCCTGAAATTGCCTTGCCTTTCCTTTCCTTGCCTGAAATTGCCTTGCCTTCCTGGAATTGCCTTGCCTTTCCTTGCCTGGAATTGCCTTGCCTTTCCTTGCCTTGCCTTGTCTTGCCTTGCCTGAAATTTTCTTGCCTTGTTTTGCCTGGAATTGCCTTGCCTGAAATTGTCTTGCCTTGCCTTGCCTTGCCTGAAATTGCCTTGCCTGAATTGCCTTGTCTTGCCTTGCCTTTCCTTGCCTTGCCTGAATTGCCTTGCCTTTCCTTGCCTGAATTGCCTTGCCTTGCCTGCCTTGCCTTGCCTGAATTGCCTTGCCTGAATTGCCTTGCTTGCCTTGCCTTGCCTGGAATTGTCTTGCCTTGCCTGAATTGCCTTGCCTTCCTGGAATTGCCTTGCCTTCCTGGAATTGCCTTGCCTGGAATTTTCTTGCCTTGTTTTGCCTTGCCTGAATTGCCTTGCCTTCCTGGAATTGCCTTGCCTGAATTGCCTTGTCTTGCCTTGCCTGAAATTGCCTTGCCTGGAATTGTCTTGCCTTGCCTTGCCTTTCCTTGCCTGAATTGCCTTGCCTGGAATTGTCTTGCCTTGCCTTGCCTTGCATTGTCTTGCCTTGCCTTGTCTTGCCTTGCCTGGAATTGCCTTGCTTGCCTTGCCTGCCTTGCCTGAATTGCCTTGCTTTTCCTTGAATTGCCTTGCTTGGAATTGTTTTTCCTTGGCTTTTCCTTTCTGAACTGCCTTGCTATAATTGTCTTGCTTTGGCTTGCCCAGAACTGACCTGCCTTGATTACCTTGCTGAAATTTTTATTTCTGAATGCACTGCTTGTTGCCTGGAATTGCCTTGCTTTTCCTTGCTGAATTGACTTTCCTGAATTGGCTTGCATTGTCTGCCTTTTCTTCATGGATTGCCTTGCCTGAATTATTGTATTGCCTGGAATTGCCTTAGCTTGCCTTGTGTTACCTTGCCTTGTCTGGAATTGCCTAGCCTGAAATTGCCTTGCCTTAACTTGCCTGGAATTCATCTAAATCACTCTTTGAGTGTCTTGCCCTTGCCTGCCTAAAATTGCCTTTGAAATTGCCTTGTTTGTCTTAAAAATGGATTGCCTGGAATTGCCCTGCCTTGCCTTCCCTAAAATAGCCTTGCGTTGAGTTGCCTTGTCTTACCTTGCCTTGGCTGGAGTTGCCTTGTTTCAAATTGCCTTGCCTTGCCTATCCTCACCTGGAATTGCCTTGCCTTGCATTGCCTTACCTTGTCTTGACAAGAATTGCCTTACCTTACACTGCCTTGCCTTGGCTGAAATTGCCTTTCCTAGAATTGCATTGCCTTTCCTGGGATGGCCTTGCCTAGAATTGCCTTTTTTGCCTTTTCTGGCATTAAATTTTCTGGAATATCCTTGCCTTGTCTTGTCTTGCCTTACCTAAAATTGCCTTGCCTTGCCTGGCCTGAAATTCTTTTGCTGGAATTGCCTTTCCTGCAATTGCCTTGTCTGGAATTGCCAGGAATTGCACTGCATTCCCTTGCTTTGCCTTTCCTAGACTAGAATTGTCTTGCCTTGCCTTTCCTTGCCTCGAATTTTCTTGCTTGGAATTGCTTTGCCTTGCCTTGCCTTGCCTGAAACTGCCTTGCCCGGAATTGTCTTTTTTTTTTTTTTTGCCTTACCTGGAATTACTTTGCCTGAAATTGTCTTGAATTGCCTAGCTTTTCCTTGCCTGGAATTGCCCTGCCTTGCCTTCCCTGGAATAGCCTTTCATTGAATACTTTGTCTTGCCTTGCCTTAACTGAAATTGTCTTGCCTGGAAAAACATTTCCCTCTTTTGTCTTGCCTTGCCTTTCTTATAATTGCCTTTATGCCAATTGCCTTCACTGGAATTGCCTTGCCTAGAATTACCTTGACTTACCTTGTCTGAAATTGTCCTGCCTTGAGTTGTCCTGCCTTGCCTGAGAATAACCTGCCTTGCCTTGCCTTGCCTGGGATTGCCTTGTATTGCTTTGCCTTGTCTTGCCTTGTGTTGCCTTGTGTAGAATTGCATTTTTTACCTTACCTTTTCTTGCCTGAAATTGTCATCCTTTGCCTTACCTGGAATTACATTGTCTGGAATTTTCTTGTCTTTGATTGCCTTGACTTGCCTTGCCTGAAATTCCCTTGCCTGGAACTCCTTTCTTTGCCTTTCCTTTCCTTGCCTCGAATTGCCTTGCTTGGAATTTCTCTGCCTTGCCTTGCCTCAAATTGCTTTGCATGGAATTGCCCTGCTTTGCCTTTCTTTTCCTTTCCTTTCCTTTCCTTTCCTTTCCTTTCCTTTCCTTTCCTTTCCTTTCCTTTCCTTTCCTTTCCTTGAATAACCTTGCCTGGAATTGGCCTGACTTGCCTTGTTTTGCCTTGCCTGAAATTTCCTCGCCTGAAATTGCCTTGCCTTTCCTGGAATTGCGTTGCCCAGAATTGCATTGCCTTGCTTTACCTTGCCTTGCCTGAAATTTTTTGTCTGGAATTTTCTTGCCTTGTCCTGTCTTGCCTTGCCTGGAATTGCATTGCCTTGCCTTGCCTAAAATTGCAGTGCCTAAAATTGCCCTTTCTTAACTTGCCTTGTTTTGCCTCAAATTGCCCTGCTTGGAATTTCCCTTCCTTGCCTGAAATTGGCCTGCCTTGCCTTGTTTTACCTTGCCTTGAATTCCCTTTACTGGATTTTTTTTTGCCTTTCTGGAAAATTTCTTGCATTGTCTTTGCTTACCTAGCCTGGAATTGCCCTGTCTGGAATTACCTTGCTTTGACTTGCCTTTTCTTGCCTGGAATTGTTTTGCCTGGAATTATTTTGTCTAAACTGTCTTGCTTTTGCCTTGCGTTGTCTGAATTGTCCTGCTGCCGAATTTTCCTGCCTTGCCTGAAATTGCCCTGCCTTGCCTTGCCTATTGTAAAATTGTCCTTGTTTGTTTTGCCTTGCCTGTATTTGCCTTATGTGTATTTGCCTTGTCTGCACCTTCTTGCTTAGCCTTGCCTGAGAACATAATTTCCTGCATTGAACTGTCTTGCCAGAAATTTTCTTGGCTGGATTGTCTTGCCTCACCTTGCCTTGTCTTGGTTTTCTGAATTTCCTTGACTCTCCTGGCCTTGCCTGAAATTGCCTTTCCTGAAATTGCCTTGATTTTTCTTGCCTTTCCTGGAATCGCCAAGCCTGAATTGCCTTGTCTTACCCACCTGAGTTGCATTGCCTTAAATTACCTTGTCTTGTCCTTGTCTTGCCTTGAATTGTCTTTCTGCAATTGACTAGCCTGAATTGTTTTGCCTTGCCTTGCCTTGCCTTGCCTGAAACTGTCTTGCCTGGATTTGCCTTGTCTTGCCTTGTCTTATCTTGCCTTGCCTTACCCAGGAATGCGTTGCCTAAAGTTGCCTCTTAGTTTTCTCTGCCTTGACTTTATTTGTCCTGCCTTTCCGTGACTCATGTGGTATTGCCTCTGCCTTGTTTGGAATTTTTCGCATTTTCTTTATTTTTCTAGCCTGAATTGCCCCTGGCTGAATTGTTTTGCCTCTGGCTTGCCTTGCCTTGCCTGGAATAGCCCTTATAATTGTTTTTCTTGAATTGCCCAAATTGATCTTGCATTACCTTGCCTTAAATTTTTCTGTCTGGAATAGCAATCAAGATTGCCTTGCCTTGCCTGGAATTGACTTTCCCAGAATTGCCTTGCACTTGTCCTTGCCTTCCTTGCATGGGATTGCCTTGCCTGGAATTGTCTCTTCCTGAATTGTCTGCCTTGCCCTTGGTATCTTTTGCATTTCCTGGAATTGCATCCTGAAATTGTTTTGCCTTGCCTTGACTGGAATTGCCTTCCTGGAATTGACTCTCCTTGCCTTGTCTTGCCTTGCTCTGATTATAATTGACTTTCCTGAAATTGCCTTGCGTTGACTTGCCTGGCCTAAAGAACCTTGCCTGCAGTTTCCCACATTGTCTTGCCTTGTCTAGCCTAGAATTTTCTTGCCTGAATTGTTTTGCCTTTTCTTGCCTGAAATCTCCATGCTCAAAATTCCTTTGCATTTCCTTGTTTTGTCTCTTTTTCCTTGCCTACCCCTGAAATAGCCTGCCTGTAATTGCCTTGTCTTGTCTTGCCTTGCTGCTGCTGCTTGCCTTGCCCAGCCTAGAACTGCCTTGCTTTGCATTGCCTTGCCTACTGCAAACATTGCCTTGACTGCAATTGCCTTGCCTTGCTTTGCCTTGTCTCCTGGAATTGCCTGCCTTGCCTGGTATTGTCTCTGACTTGCTTTCCTGGGTTGCATTTCCTGAATTGCCTTGCATTGTCTTGCTTTTTCTTGCCTGGAATTGCCCTGCCTTGCCTTACCTGGAAGAGACTTGCATGAAATTGTCTTGTCTTGCCTTGCCTTGACTGGAATTACCTTGCTTTGACTTGCCTTTTCTTGCCTGGAATTGTTTTGCCTGGAATTATTTTGTCTAAACTGTCTTGTTTTGCCTCGTTGTCTGGAATCGTCCTGCCTGGAATTTTCCTGCCTTGCCTGAAATTGCCCTGCCTTGCCTTGCCTATTGTAAAATTGTCTTGCTTGTTTTGCCTTGCCTGTATTTGCCTTGCGTGTATTTGCCTTGTCTGCAATTTTCTTGCTTAGCCTTGCCTGAAACTTATTTGAATATAATTTCCCTGCATTGAATTGCCTTGCCAGAAATTTTCTTGGCTGGATTGTCTTGCCTCACCTTGCCTTGTCTTGGTTTTCTGGGAATTTCCTTGACTTTCCTGGCCTTGCCTGAAATTGCCTTTCCTGAAATTGCCTTGATTTTTCTTGCCTTTCCTGGAATCGCCAAGCCTGGAATTGCCTTGTCTTACCTTACCTGGAGTTGCATTGCCTTAAATTACCTTGTCTTGCCTTGTCTTGCCTTGAATTGTCTTTTCTGCAATTGACTAGCCTGGAATTGCTTTGCCTTGCCTTGCCTTGCCTTGCCTGAAACTGTCTTGCCTGGATTTGCCTTGTCTTGCCTTGTCTTATCTTGCCTTGCCTTACCTAGAATTGCGTTGCCTAAAGTTGCCTTAGTTTTCTCTGCCTTGACTTTATTTGCCTCGCCTTTCCGTGACTTGCGTGGTATTGCCTTGCCTTGCTTGGAATTTTTTCGCATTTTCTTTATTTTTCTAGCCTGGAATTGCCCTGGCTGGAATTGTTTTTGCCTTGGCTTGCCTTGCCTTGCCTGGAATAGCCTACCCTATAATTGCCTTTTCTTGAATTGCCCAAATTGACCTGCCTTGCATTACCTTGCCTTAAATTTTTCTGCCTGGAATAGCACCGCATTGCCTTGCCTTGCCTGGAATTGACTTTCCCAGAATTGCCTTGCATTGCCTTGCCTTTCCTTGCATGGGATTGCCTTGCCTGGAATTGTCTTTCCTTGAATTGCCTTGCCTTGCCTTGCATTGCCTTGCATTTCCTGGAATTGCCTATCCTGAAATTGCTTTGCCTTGCCTTGACTGGAATTGCCTTTCCTGGAATTGACTCTCCTTGCCTTGTCTTGCCTTGCTCTGATTATAATTGACTTTCCTGAAATTGCCTTGCGTTGACTTGCCTGGCCTAAAAGAACCTTGCCTGCAGTTTCCCTACATTGTCTTGCCTTGTCTAGCCTAGAATTTGCTTGCCTGGAATTGCTTTGCCTTTCTTTGCCTGAAATTTCCATGCTCAAAATTTCCTTGCATTGCATTTCCTTGTTTTGTCTTGCTTTTCCTTGCCTACCCTGAAATAGCCTTGCCTGTAATTGCCTTGTCTTGCCTTGCCTTGCCTTGCCTTGCCTTGCCTAGCCTAGAATTGCCTTGCTTTGCATTGCCCTGCCTTGCATTGCCAAACATTGCCTTGACTGCAATTGCCTTGCCTTGCTTTGCCTTGTCTTGCCTGGAATTGCCTTGCCTGGTATTGTCTTGACTTGCTTTCCCTGGAATTGCATTTCCTGGAATTGCCTTGCATTGTCTTGCTTTTTCTTGCCTGGAATTGCCCTGCCTTGCCTTACCTGGAAGAGACTTGCATGAAATTGTCTTGTCTTGCCTTGCCTTGACTGGAATTACCTTGCTTCGAATTTCCTTGTTTTGTTTTTTCTCACCCGGAATTGTCTTGCCTAGAATTGCCTTGCCTTGCGTTGCCTTGACTGAAATTGACCTGGCTGAAATTGTCTTGCCTTGCCTTAGCTCGAATTGTGTTTCCTGAAAATATCTTTTCCTGTCTTGACTTGCTTGCCTTTGCTGGAATTGCCTTTCCAGCCATTTCCTTGCCTGGAATTGACATGCCTTGCATTGCCAGCAATTGCCATGCCTGAAATTGCCTTGCCTTGCATTGCCTTGCCTTTCCTGGATTTGCATTGCCTAGAATTGCATTGCCTTGCCTTACCTTGCCTTGCCTGGAATTGCCTTTCCTTGCCTTGCCTGGAAATATTAGTCTGGAATTGTCTTGCCTTGTCTTGTCTTGCTTTGCATGAAATTGCCTTGACTTGCCTTGCCTGAAATCGCCTTGCCTGGAATTGCCCTTTTTCACCTTGTCTTGTTTTGCCTCGAATTGCCCTGGTTGGAATTTCTCTGCCTTGCCTTGCCTCGAATTGCCTTGCCTGCAGTTGGCCTGCCTTGCCTTGTTTAACCTTGCCTTGAATTCCCTTTCCTAAAATTTTTTTTTGCCTTGCTGGGAAATGTTTTGTATTGCCTTTTCTTACCTAGCTTGGAATTGCCCTGTCTGAAATTATCTTGCTTTAACTGGTCTTGTCTTGCCTGAAATTGTTTTCCTGGACTTATTTTGTCTAAAATTGTCTTGCTTTGCCTTGCATTGTCTGGATTTGTTCTGCCTGAAATTGCCCTGCCTTGCCTTGCCTGAAATTGCCCTGCCTTACTTTTTATTCCTAGAATTGCATTGTTTGCCTTGCCTTGTTTTTTTTTTTTTTTTTGCCTTGCCTGCAATTTCTTTGCTTAGCCTTGCCTGAATTTCCTTGCCTGGAATTGTCTTGCCTTGCCTTGCCTTGCCTGAATTTCCTTGCCTGAATTGCCTTGTCTTGCCTTGCCTTGTCTTGCCTTTCCTGAATTGCCTTGCCTGGAATTTCCTTGCCTTGCCTGGAATTTTTTGCCTTGCCTGCAATTTCCTTGATTTTCTTCGCATTGCCTCACCTTACCTGGAGTTGCCTTGCCTTGAATTGCCTTGCCTTGCTTTTCCTGGATTTTTCTTTCCTGGAATTGCCTGCCTTGCCTTATGTGGAATTGCCTTGCCTGGAATTGCCTTGTTTTGCCTTGCCTTGCCTTGCCATGCCTAAAATTCCTTTGCCTGAAATTGCCTTGTTTTTTTTTTTTGCATTTACTTTAATTGCCTTGTTCTTCCTTGAGTTGCCTGGTATTGCCTTGTCTTGCCTGGAAATTTTTTGCATTTTTTTTATTTTCTTAGCCTGGAATTGCCCTGCCTGGAATTTTTTTGCCTTGCCTTGCCTTGCCTGGAATTTCCTTTTCTATAATTGCATTTCTTTGTCTTTCCCAAAATTCATCTGCCTAGCATTATCTTGCCTGAAATTTTTCTGCCTGGAATAGCACCGAATTTCCTTGCCTTGCCTTTAATTGACTTTTCCGGAATTGCCTTGCTTTGCTTTGCCTTTATTTGCATGGGATTGCCTTGCCTGGAATTGTCTTGACTTGAATTGCCTTGTCTTGCCTTGCGTTTCCTTGCATTGCCTGGAATTGCCTATCCTGAAATTGCGTTGCCTTGCTTTGACTGGAATTGCCTTCCCAGGAATTGACTCTCCTTGCCATGCCTTGCCTTGCCATGACTATAATTGAATTTCCTGAAATTGCCTTGCGTTGACTTGCTTTGCCTAAAAGGATCTTGCCTGGAGTTGCCCTACATCGTCTTGCCTTGCCTAGCCTAGAATTTCCTTGCCTGGAATTGCCTTGCCTTTCTTTGCCTGGAATTTCCACGTTCGGAATTGCCTTGCATTGAATTTCCTTGTTTTGCCTTGCTTTTCCTTGCCAGGAATTGGGCTGCCTTGCCTTCCTGAAATAGCCTTGCCTGGAATTGCCTTGTCTTGCATTGCATTGACTTTTGTTGCCTTGCCTTGACTAGCCTAGAATTGTCTTGTTTTGCATTGCCGTGTCTTGCATTGCCAAACATTGCCTTGACTGGAATTGTCTTGCCTTGCATTGCCTTGCCTTACCTGGAATTGCCTTGCCTAGAATTGCATTGCATTGCCTCACCTTGCCTTCCCTGGAATTGCCTTCCCTGGAATTGCCTTGCTTTGAATTGCCTTTCATTGCCTTGCCTGTAATTACCTTGTCTGTAATTGCCTTGCCTTGTCTTGCCTTTCCTGGAATTGCCTTGCTTTGCCTTGACTGAAATTGCCATGCTTGGATTTGCCTTTTCTGCAATTGGCTAGCCTGAAATTGTTTTGCCTTGTCTTGCCTGGATTTGCCCTGCCTTTTCTTGCCTGGAATTGACTTTCCTGCAATTTCCTTGCATTGTCTTGCCTTTTTTTGCATGGGATTGCGTTACCTGGAATTTTCTTGCCTAAAATTGCCTTTCCTTTCCTTGGGTTGCCTTGCTTTGCCTTGCCTAGTATTGCCAAGCCTGGAATTTCCTTGCCTTGTCTTGCCTAAAATTGTCTTGCCCAGAATTGCATCTCTTTTTCCTTGCCTTGCATTGCCTTTCAGTGCCTAAAATTGACTTTTTTGAAATTGTCTTGCCTGTTCTTCCCTTGCCTAAAAGAGCCTTACCTAAAATTGCCCTACATTGATTTTCCCTGCCTTGCCTGAAATTGCCTTGCCTAGAATTGCACTGCATTTTCTTGCTTTGGCTTGCCTAGCCTATAATTGCCTTGCCTGGTTGGCCTGGCCTTGCCTTGCCTGGAATTTCGTTGCTTGAAATTGCCTTTCATTGCATTGCCTTGCCTTGCTTTTTTTTCCTCGAATTGCCCTGACTTGCCTTACCTTGCTTGAAATATTATTGCCTAGCATTGCCTCGAATTTACTCGCCTAGATTTGCCTTGCATTGACTTGCCTTACCTTGTTTAAAATTGCCTTGCTTTGCGTTTTCTCACCTGGAATTGCCATGCCTAGAATTACCTTGCCTGCATTGCCTTGCCTTGCCTTGACTGGAATTTACTTGCTGGGAATTTTTTTCCCCTGCTTTAGCTGGAATTGCCTTGCCTGGAATTGTTTTTCCCTGCATTTTATTGCCTTGTCTTGCCTGGATTTGCCTTTCCTGGACTTGACTGGAATTGCCTTGCCTCGATTTGCCTTTTCTTTCCTTGCCTGGAATTCCTTGTCTGGAATTGCCTTGACTTGCCTAGCCTGGAATTGCCCTCACTGAAATATTTTTGCCTTGGCTTGGCTTGCTTTGCCTTTTGTTTCCTTGCCTGGAATTGCCTTGCCTTGCCTGAAATTGCCCTGCATGGAATTGCACTGCCTTGCCTTGTCTTTCCTGGAATTGACTTGCCTTGCCTTGCCTTGCCTTGACACGCCTAAAATTGAGTTTCCTGAAATTGCCTTGCTTTTTCTTGCCTTGCCTAAAAGAGCCTTGCCTGGAATTTCTTTACATACACTTGCCCTGCCTTGCCTAAAGTTGCCTTGCTTAGAATTGGGCTTCCTTACCTTGCCTTGCCTTTCTTTGTCCTGCTTTGCCTTGCCTTGCCTGGAATTGCCTTACTTGCAATTCCCTTGCATTGCATTGCTTACCTTGCCTAAAATTTTCTTGCTTGGAATGTCCTTCCCTTGCCTTGCCTTTTTTTGCCTTGCCTGGAATTTTCTTACCTGGAATTTTTTTTGCCTTGCCTTGCCTTGCATTGCCTAAAATTTCCTTGCCTGGAATAGACTTGACTTTTCTTGACTGGATTGGAATTTCCTTGCCCTGCATTGTCTTGCTTTGTTTGGAATTGCCTTGCATTGCCTTGTCTGGAGTTGCCTTCCCTGGAATTGCCTTGCCTTGTCTTACCTGGAATTGCCTTTCCTGGGATTGCCTTTTCCCTGCCTTCTCTTACCTTAATTTTTCTGGAATTGCCATTTCAGCAATTGCCTTGCCTGTAGTTTCTCTGCCTTACATTTCCTGGAGTTGCCTTCTTTGGAATTGCCTTGTCTTACCTAGCCTAAAATTGCCTTCCCTGGAATTGGCGTTTTCTGACTCGTCTTGCCTTGCTTTGCCTGGAATTGCCTTTCCTGCTATTGCCTTGCCTAGAGTTGCATTTCCTTGCCTTGCCTTCCCTTAACTTGCCTGAAATTGCCTTGCTTTTCTTGCGTGGAATTTTCCTTTCTTGCCATCCCGGGAATAGCCTTGCATGGAATTGCCTTGTCTTGACTGCAATTGCCATGCTTCGAGTTGCCTTGACTTGCCTTTTTTCGCCTAAAATTGTCTTGCCTATAATTGCCTTGCCTTGTCTTGCCTTGCCTTGCATTGCCTGGAACTGTCTTGCCTTTCCTTGCATTGTCTGACATGGCTCTTCCCTGCCTTGCCTTTTCTTACCTGAATTGCTCTGCCTGAAATTGCCTTGCTTTTTCTTGCCTGGAATTTTCTTGCTTGGAATTGCCTTGTATTGCCTTGCCTTTCCTTGCTTTTTCTTGCCTGGAATTGCCCTGCCTTGCCTTCCCTGGAATAGTCTTTCCTGGAATTGCCTTGTCTTGTCTTGCCTTGACTATAATTGCCTTGTTTCAAATTGCCTTGCCTTTCCTCGCCTGGAATTGCCTTGCCTAGAATTGCCTTGCCTTGCGTGGCCTTGCCTTGCCCTACCTGCAGTTGTCTTGCCTTGCCTTAGGTGGAATTGCCTTGCCTGGGAATATTTTTACCTGCCTTGTCTTGCCTTGCCTTGCCTCGACTTGCCTTTCTGGCAATTACCTTGCCTGGAATTGCCCTTCCTTACATTGCCAGAAATTGCCTTGCCTGGAATAGCCTTGCCTTATGTTGCCTTGCCTTGCCTGGAATTGCCTTGCCTAGAATTGCATTGCTTTGCCTTACTTTGCCTTGTTTGAAATTTTCTTGCCTTGAGTTGCCTTTACTTGTATTTCCTGAAATTACCTTGTTTCTAATTGCCTAGTCTTGCCTTGCCTTCCCTTGTGTTCTCTAAAATTGCCTTGCCTTGCCTTGCCTGAAATACCTTGCCTGGAATTACCATTTTGCCTTGCCTTGTCTCGAATTGCATTACTTGAATCACCCTGCCGTGCCTTGCCTCGAATTGTGTTGCCTGAATTGCCTGCTTTGCCTTTTTCTGCCTTGCCTTGAATTGTCTTGCCTGGAATAGCCTTGCCTTATGTTGCCTTGCCTTGCCTGGAATTGCCTTGCCCAGAACTGCATTGTTTTGCCTTACTTTGCCTTGTTTGAAATTTTCTTGCCTTGAGTTGCCTTTACTTGTATTTCCTGAAATTACCTTGTTTCTAATTGCCTAGTCTTGCCTTGCCTTCCCTTGTGTTCTCTAAAATTGCCTTGCCTTGCCTTGCCTTGCCTGAAATACCTTGCCTGGAATTACCATTTTGCCTTGCCTTGTCCTCGAATGCATTACTTGGAATCACCCTGCCGTGCCTTGCCTCGAATTGTGTTGCCTGGAATGCCTCTGCTTTGCCTTTTTCTGCCTTGCCTTGAATTGTCTTGCCTGGAATTCTTTTGCCTTCCTGGAAATTTTTTTGCATTGCCTTTCCTTGCCTAACCTAGAATTGCCTTGCTTTGGCTTGCCTTGCCTTCCCTGGAATTGCTTTGCCTAGAACTGTCTTGCCTTTCCTTGCATTGTCTGACATGGCTCTTCCCTGCCTTGCCTTTTCTTACCTGAATTTGCTCTGCCTGAAATTGCCCTGTCTTGCCTTGCTTTGCCTTGCCTGGAATTTTCTTTCCTTGTTTTTCCCTGATTTGCCTTGCCTGCAATTCCCTTGATTAGCGTTGCCTGAAATTTACTTGCTTGGAATTGCTTTGCATTGACTTGCCTTGCCAGAAATTTTCTCGCCTGAAATTGACTTGCCTTGCCTGGAATTGCCTTTTCTAGAACTGCCTGGATTTGCCTTTCCTTGCCTTGCCTTGATTTGTCTTTTCTGAATTGCCTTTTCTTGCCTTACGTAAAATTCACTTTCCTGAAATTGCCTTGTTTTGCCCTACCTTGCCTGAATTGACATTCCTGCAATTGCCTAGCCTGAATTGCCTGGTCTTGCCTTGCCTTGCATTGCCTGGAACTGTCTTGCCTGGATTTGCTTGTCTTGCCTTGTGTTACCTTGCCTTGTTTTTCCTTGCATTGCCTTGCCTAGAATTGCCTTTGCTGAACTGTCTTGCCTTGCCTGTCTTGCCTGATTTACCTTTCCTGAACTCTCTGCCTTACCTTACGTGGAACCACCTTGCCTGAACTGCCATGTCCTTCTTGCCTTGCCTTGCCTAAAATTTCTTTTCAGAATGCCAAGTCCGGAACTGTCTTGCCTTGCCAAGAACCGGCCCTTGTCCTGTCTTGCCTTGTCTTGCCCTGCCTTCCCAGCTTGCCTTTCTTAGAACTGTCTTGCCTGGAATTAACCTGCCTTCCTTGTCTTAAATTTCTTTGTCTTGCCTTATGTTGCCTTGTCCTTGTTTTGTTTTGCCTTGCCTGGAATTTTTCATCTTGCTTTGTGCAGCCTAAAATTGTCCTGCCTGAATTGCTTGCCTTGGCTAGCTTTGCCTTGCCTGAAATTTCCTTTCCTATAATTGCCTTGCCTTGTCTTGCCCAAACCTTACCTGCCTTGCATTATCTTGCCTAAAATTTCTCTGCCTGTAATTGCACTGCCTTGCCATGCCTTGCCTAGAATTGACTTGCCTTTTCTTGCCTGGAATTGACTTTCTCAGAATTGCCTTGCATTGCCTTGCCTTTCCTTGCACAAGATTTCCTTGCCTGGAATTGTCTTGCCTTTAATTGCCTTGATTTGCCTTGTGTTGCATCACTTTGCCTAAAATTGCCTTCCCTGAATTGGCGTTTTCTGACCTCGTCTTGCCTTGCTTTGCCTGGAATTGCCTTTCCTGCTATTGCCTTGCCTAGAGTTGCATTTCCTTGCCTTCCTTAACTTGCCTGAAATTGTTTTGCTTTTTCTTGCGTGGAATTTTCCTTTCTTGCCATCCGGGAATAGCCTTGCATGGAATTGCTTTGTCTTGACTGCAATTGCCATGCTTCGAGTTGCCTTGACTTGCCTTTTTTCGCCTAAAATTGTCTTGCCTATAATTGCCTTGCCTTGTGTTGCCTTGCCTTGCCTTGACCGAAATTGCCTTGCCTAGAATTGTGCTGCTTTCCCTTCCCCTTTCTAGCCTAGAATTGCATTGCCTTAAATAGCCTTGACTTGCCTTGCCTGGAATTTTCTTGCTTGAATTGCTGCCTTTCCTTGCTTTTCTTGCCTGAATTGCCCTGCCTTGCCTTCCTGGAATAGTCTTTCCTGAACTGCCTTGTCTTGTCTTGCCTTGACTATAATTGCCTTGTTTCAAATTGTCTTGCCTTCCTCGCCTGGAACTCCTTGCCTAGAATTGCCTTGCCTTGCGTGGCCTTGCCTTGCCCTACCTGCAGTTGTCTTGCCTTGCCTTAGGTGGAATTGCCTTGCCTGGGAATATTTTACCTGCCTTGTCTTGCCTTGCCTTGCCTCGACTTGCCTTTCTGGCAATTACCTTCCCTGAATTGTCCTTCCTTACATTGCCAGAAATTGCCTTGCCTGGAATAGCCTTGCCTTATGTTGCCTTGCCTTGCCTGGAATTGCCTTGCTCCAGAACTGCATCATTGCTTTGTCTTACTCTGCCTTGTTTGAAATTTTCTTGCCCTGAGTTGCCTCTTTACCTGTATTTCCTGAAATCACCTTGTTTCTAATCTGTCTAGTCTTGCCTCTGCCTCTCCCTTGTGTCTCTAAACTGCCTTGCCTTGCCTTGCCTGAAATACCTTGCCTGGAATTACCATTTTGCCTTGCCTTGTCCTCGAATGCATTACTTGGAATCACCCTGCCGTGCCTTGCCTCGAATTGTGTTGCCTGGAATGCCTCTGCTTTGCCTTTTTCTGCCTTGCCTTGAATTGTCTTGCCTGGAATTAACTTGCCTTCCTTGTCTTAAATTTCTTTGTCTTGCCTTGTGTTACCTTGCCTTGTTTTTCCTTGCCTTGCATTGCCTGGAACTGTCTTGCCTGGATTTGCTTGTCTTGCCTTGTGTTACCTTGCCTTGTTTTTCCTTGCATTGCCTTGCCTAGAATTGCCTTTGCTGGAATTGCCTTGCCTTGCCTTGCCTTGCCTGGATTTACCTTTCCTGGAATTTCTCTGCCTTACCTTACGTGGAACCACCTTGCCTGAATTGCCATGTCTTGCCTTGCCTTGCCTAAAATTTCTTTTCTGCAATTGCCAAGCCTGAATTGCCTTGCCTTGCCAAGAACTGCCTTGTCTTGCCTTGCCTTGTCTTGCCTTGCCTTCCTAGCCTTGCCTTTCTTAGAATTGCCTTGCCTGGAATTAACTTGCCTTCCTTGTCTTAAATTTCTTTGTCTTGCCTTATGTTGCCTTGCCTTGTTTTGTTTTGCCTTGCCTGGAATTTTTTCATTGCCTTGCTTTGTGCAGCCTAAAATTGTCCTGCCTGAATTGCCTTGCCTTGGCTAGCTTTGCCTTGCCTGAAATTTCCTTTCCTATAATTGCCTTGCCTTGTCTTGCCCAAACCTTACCTGCCTTGCATTATCTTGCCTAAAATTTCTCTGCCTGTAATTGCACTGCCTTGCCATGCCTTGCCTAGAATTGACTTGCCTTTTCTTGCCTGGAATTGACTTTCTCAGAATTGCCTTGCATTGCCTTGCCTTCCTTGCATAAGATTTCCTTGCCTGGAATTGTCTTGCCTTGCCTTGCCTTGCCTTTCCTTGCCTTGCCTTGATTTGTCTTTTCTGAATTGTCCCTTTCTTGCCTTACGTAAATTCACTTTCCTGAAATTGCCTTGTTTTGTCTACCTTGCCTGAATTGACATTCCTGCAATTGCCTAGCCTGAATTGCCTGGTCTTGCCTTGCCTTGCATTGCCTGGAACTGTCTTGCCTGGATTTGCTTGTCTTGCCTTGTGTTACCTTGCCTTGTTTTTCCTTGCATTGCCTTGCCTAGAATTGCCTTTGCTGAACTGTCTTGCCTTGCCTGTCTTGCCTGATTTACCTTTCCTGAACTCTCTGCCTTACCTTACGTGGAACCACCTTGCCTGAACTGCCATGTCCTTCTTGCCTTGCCTTGCCTAAAATTTCTTTTCAGAATGCCAAGTCCGGAACTGTCTTGCCTTGCCAAGAACCGGCCCTTGTCCTGTCTTGCCTTGTCTTGCCCTGCCTTCCCAGCTTGCCTTTCTTAGAACTGTCTTGCCTGGAATTAACCTGCCTTCCTTGTCTTAAATTTCTTTGTCTTGCCTTATGTTGCCTTGTCCTTGTTTTGTTTTGCCTTGCCTGGAATTTTTCATCTTGCTTTGTGCAGCCTAAAATTGTCCTGCCTGAATTGCTTGCCTTGGCTAGCTTTGCCTTGCCTGAAATTTCCTTTCCTATAATTGCCTTGCCTTGTCTTGCCCAAACCTTACCTGCCTTGCATTATCTTGCCTAAAATTTCTCTGCCTGTAATTGCACTGCCTTGCCATGCCTTGCCTAGAATTGACTTGCCTTTTCTTGCCTGGAATTGACTTTCTCAGAATTGCCTTGCATTGCCTTGCCTTTCCTTGCACAAGATTTCCTTGCCTGGAATTGTCTTGCCTTTAATTGCCTTGATTTGCCTTGTGTTGCATCACTTTGCCTAAAATTGCCTTGCCTTGTATTGCCTTGCCTTGTATTGCCTTGTCTGGAATGGACTCTTTTTACCTTGCCTTGCCATACCTAAAATTTAAATTCCTGAAATTTTGTTGCATTGCCTTACCTTGCCTAAAAGAGCCTTTCCTGAACTGTCTCACACACACTTTCCCTGCCTTGCCTGGAAAATCCTTCCTTAAAATTGCCCTACGTTTTCTTGGCTTTCCTTTCCACCTTGCTCTAGCTTACAACTGTGCCTTGCCTTGAATTGCTTTTTCTGAAATTGTTTTACTTTGTCTTCACCTGAATTGCCTTGCTAAAATTTCCTTGCATTGCCTTGATTTTCGTTGCCTGAACTGTCCCTGCCTTGCCTTCTCTGGAATAGCCTTGTGTGGAATTGTGTTGTCTTGCCTTGCCTTTACTGAATTGCTTTGCTTTGCAGTGTCGTGTCTTTCCTTTCCTGTCTGGAATTTAATTGCTTGCATTTCCTTGCTTTGCCTTGGCTGGAACTGTCTTGCCTGGAATTGTATTGCTGTCTTAGCTAAAATTGCCTATGTGTGCAAGTACCTTCCTGCCTTGTCTTGCCTTGTCTTGCCAGAAATTGCCTTTCCAGCAATTGCCTTGCCTGGAATTGCTTGCCTGAAATTGCCAGGAATTGCCTTGCCTTACATTGCCTTGCCTAGAATTGCATTACCTTGCCATAATCTGTCTCTGCCCAGAATGCCTTGCCTGAACTGCCTTTACTTGCCTTGCCTGGAATTACCTTTAATAAAACTGTCTTGTCCTTGTCTTGTCTTGTCTTGCCTGGAACTGTCCTGCTTGCCTTGCCTGGCCTGGAACTTGCCTTGCACCTTGTCCTTGCCTGAAATTCCTTGACTGCAATTGCTTTCTTTTTTGCCTCTGCCCTGCCTCGAGTTGTCTTGTTTGAAATTTTCCTGCCTTGCCTTGCCTCGACTTGCCTTTCTGGCAATTACCTTGCCTGGAATTGCCCTTCCTTACATTGCCATAAATTGCCTTGCCTGGAATAGCCTTGCCTTATGTTGCCTTGCCTTGCCTGGAATTGCCTTGCCTAGAATTGCATTGCTTTGCCTTACTTTGCCTTGTTTGAAATTTTCTTGCCTTGAGTTGCCTTTACTTGTATTTCCTGAAATTACCTTGTTTCTAATTGCCTAGTCTTGCCTTGCCTTCCCTTGTGTTCTCTAAAATTGCCTTGCCTTGCCTTGCCTGAAATACCTTGCCTGGAATTACCCATTTTTGCCTTGCCTTGTCTCGAATTGCATTACTTGGAATTACCCTGCCGTGCCTTGCCTCGAATTGTGTTGCCTGGAATTGCCCTGCTTTGCCTTTTTCTGCCTTGCCTTGAATTGTCTTGCCTGGAATTCTTTTGCCTTCCTGGAAATTTTTTGCATTGCCTTCCTTGCCTAACCTAGAATTGCCTTGTTTTGGCTTGCCTTGCCTTCCTGGAATTGCTTTGCCTAGAACTGTCTTGCCTTTCCTTGCATTGTCTGACATGGCTCTTCCCTGCCTTGCCTTTTCTTACCTGAATTTGCTCTGCCTGAAATTGCCCTGTCTTGCCTTGCTTTGCCTTGCCTGGAATTTTCTTTCCTTGTTTTTCCCTGATTTGCCTTGCCTGCAATTCCCTTGATTAGCGTTGCCTGAAATTTACTTGCTTGGAATTGCTTTGCATTGACTTGCCTTGCCAGAAATTTTCTCGCCTGAAATTGACTTGCCTTGCCTGGAATTGCCTTTTCTAGAATTGCCTGGATTTGCCTTTCCTTGCCTTGCCTTGATTTGTCTTTTCTGGAATTGCCCTTTCTTGCCTTACGTAAAATTCACTTTCCTGAAATTGCCTTGTTTTGCCCTACCTTGCCTGGAATTGACATTCCTGCAATTGCCTAGCCTGGAATTGCCTGGTCTTGCCTTGCCTTGCATTGCCTGGAACTGTCTTGCCTGGATTTGCTTGTCTTGCCTTGTGTTACCTTGCCTTGTTTTTCCTTGCATTGCCTTGCCTAGAATTGCCTTTGCTGGAATTGCCTTGCCTTGCCTTGCCTTGCCTGGATTTACCTTTCCTGGAATTTCTCTGCCTTACCTTACGTGGAACTACCTTGCCTGGAATTGCCATGTCTTGCCTTGCCTTGCCTAAAATTTCTTTTTCTGCAATTGCCAAGCCCGGAATTGCCTTGCCTTGCCAAGAACTGCCTTGTCTTGCCTTGCCTTGTCTTGCCTTGCCTTTCCTAGCCTTGCCTTTCTTAGAATTGCCTTGCCTGGAATTAACTTGCCTTTCCTTGTCTTAAATTTCTTTGTCTTGCCTTATGTTGCCTTGCCTTGTTTTGCTTTGCCTTGCCTGGAATTTTTTTTCATTGCCTTGCTTTGTGCAGCCTAAAATTGTCCTGCCTGGAATTGCCTTGCCTTGGCTAGCTTTGCCTTGCCTGAAATTTCCTTTCCTATAATTGCCTTGCCTTGTCTTGCCCAAACCTTACCTGCCTTGCATTATCTTGCCTAAAATTTCTCTGCCTGTAATTGCACTGCCTTGCCATGCCTTGCCTAGAATTGACTTGCCTTTTCTTGTCTGGAATTGACTTTCTCAGAATTGCCTTGCATTGCCTTGCCTTTCCTTGCATAAGATTTCCTTGCCTGGAATTGTCTTGCCTTTAATTGCCTTGATTTGCCTTGTGTTGCATCACTTTGCCTAAAATTGCCTTGCCTTGTATTGCCTTGCCTTGTATTGTCCTTGTCTGGAATGGACTCTTTTACCTTGCCTCACACATACCTAAAATTTAAATTCCTGAAATTTTGTTGCATTGCCTTACCTTGCCTAAAAGAGCCTTTCCTGAACTGTCTACATACACCTCTCCTGCCCTGCCTGGAAAATCCTTCCTTAAACTGTCTAAGTTTTCTTGGCTTTCCTTTCCTTTCCTTGACTTGCCTAGCTTACAATTGCCTTGCCTTGAACTTCTTCTGAAATTGTTTTACTTTGCCTTACCTGGAACTGCTTGCCTAAAATCCTGTACATTGCCTTGATTTTCGTTGCCTGAAATTGCCCTGCCTTGCCTTCTCTGGAATAGCCTTGTGTGGAATCAGGTTGTCTTGTCTTGCCTTTCACTGGAACTTGCTTTGCTTTGCAGTGTCGTGTCTCATTCCTTCCTGTCTGGAATCTAATTGCACTCCTTGTTTCTTTCTCTACTGGAACTGTCTTGTCTGAACTTGTACTTGTCTTGTCTTAGCTAAAACTGTCGTGCAAGTACCCTTCCTGCCTTGTCTTGCCTTGTCTTGCCAGAAATTGCCTTTCCAGCAATTGTCCTTGCCTGAATGTCCTTGCCTGAAATTGCCAGGAATTGCCTTGTCTTACATTGTCTTGCCTAGAACTGCATTATCTTGCCTGCATAATCTGTCTTGCCCAGAACTTGCCTTCTGCCTGAACTGTCTTCTTTACTTGCCTTGCCTGGAATTACCTTTAATAAAACTGTCCTTGTCTTGTCTTGTCTTGTCCTTGCCTGGAACTGTCCTGCCTTGCTTGCCTGGCCTGAACTGCTTGCCTTGTCTTGCCTGAAACTGCCTTGACTGCAACTGCTTTCTTTCTTTCTGTGCCCTGCCTCGAGTTGTCTTGTTTGAAATTTTCCTGCCTTGCCTTGCCTCGAGCTGTCTTACCTGGAACTGCCCTGCTTTGTCTTGCTCTTCACCTCAAATTATTTTGCCTGAATTGGCCTGCTTTGCCTTGTTTTGCCTTGTGTGGAATGTCCTGCCTGAATCATATGCCTTCCCTTGCATGAAATTGCCATGTCTAAATTTTTTTGCCATGCTGGGAGTTTTCTTTCATTGCCTTGCCTTGTCAAACCTGAATTGCCTTGTTTGGCATTGCCTTGCCTAGGTTTGCCTTGCTTGCCTGGAACTGTTTTGCCTAGAATTATCTTGCTTTTACTTGTCTGAAATTGCCCTGCCTGGAATTGCCTTGCCTGGAATTGCCTTTCCAATAATTGCTTTTGCCTTGTCTTGCCCAAACCTTACCTGCCTTGCATTACCTTGCCTGAATTGCCTTGTCTGGAATGGACTCTTTTACCTTGCCTTGCCATACCTAAAATTTAAATTCCTGAAATTTTGTTGCATTGCCTTACCTTGCCTAAAAGAGCCTTTCCTGAACTGCCCCACATACACTTTCCCTGCCTGCCTGGAAAATCCTTCCTTAAAATTGCCCTAAGTTTTCTTGGCTTTCCTTTCCTTTCCTTGACTTGCTCTAGCTTACAATTGCCTTGCCTTGAATTGTTTTTCTGAAATTGTTTTACTTTGCCTTACCTGAATTGCCTTGCCTAAAATTTCCTTGCATTGCCTTGATTTTCGTTGCCTGAAATTGCCCTGCCTTGCCTTCTCTGGAATAGCCTTGTGTGGAATTGTGTTGTCTTGCCTTGCCTTTACTGGAATTGCTTTGCTTTGCAGTGTCGTGTCTTGCCTTTCCT
The DNA here is from genome assembly GCA_021498475.1 of Saguinus midas. Lineage (NCBI taxonomy): Eukaryota > Metazoa > Chordata > Mammalia > Primates > Cebidae > Saguinus > Saguinus midas. Next base: position 20,293 of record JAKFGQ010000034.1, on the reverse strand, counting down.
TGCCTGGAATTTAATTGCCTTGCATTTCCTTGCTTTGCCTTGGCTGGAATTGCCTTGCCTGGAATTGTATTGCCTTGCCTTAGCTAAAATTGCCTTGCGTGCAAGTACCTTTTCCTGCCTTGTCTTGCCTTGTCTTGCCAGAAATTGCCTTTCCAGCAATTGCCTTGCCTGGAATTGCCTTGCCTGAAATTGCCAGGAATTGCCTTGCCTTACATTGCCTTGCCTAGAATTGCATTACCTTGCCATAATTTGCCTTGCCTAGAATTGCCTTGCCTGGAATTGCCTTTACTTGCCTTGCCTGGAATTACCTTTAATAAAATTGCCTTGTCTTGTCTTGTCTTGCCTTGCCTGGAATTGCCCTGCCTTGCCTTGCCTGGCCTGGAATTGCCTTGCCTTGCCTTGCCTGAAATTGCCTTGACTGCAATTGCTTTCTTTTGCCTTGCCCTGCCTCGAGTTGTCTTGTTTGAAATTTTCCTGCCTTGCCTTGCCTCGAGTTGCCTTACCTGGAATTGCCCTGCTTTGTCTTGCCTTTTCTTACCTCAAATTATTTTGCCTGGAATTGGCCTGCTTTGCTTCGTTTTGCCTTGTGTGGAATGTCCTTGCCTGGAATTGCTATGCCTTCCCTTGCATGAAATTTCCTTGCCTGAAATTGTCTTGCCTGAATCGCCTCGATTTGCCTTGTGTTGCGTTACTTTGCCTAAAATTGCCTAGCCTGAAATTGCCTTGTCTTGTATTGCCTGGAATTGACTCTCCTTGTCTTGCCTTGCATGCCTAAAATTTAAATTCCTGAAATTTCCTTGCATTGCCTTTCCTTGCCTAAAAGAGCCTTGCCTAGAATTGCCCTACATAAACTTGCCCTGCCTTGCCTGGAAAATCCTTCCTTAAAATTGCCCTACGTTTTCTTGGCTTTCCTTTCCTTTCCTTGACTTGCCTAGCTTACAATTGCCTTGCCTTGAATTGCTTTTTCTGAAATTGTTTTACTTTGCCTTACCTGGAATTGCCTTGCCTAAAATTTCCTTACATTGCCTTGATTTTCGTTGCCTGAAATTGGCCTGCCTTGCCTTATTTTGCCTTGCCTGGAATTTCCTTGCCAGGAATTTCCATGCGTTGTCTTGATTGGAATTGCTTTGTTTAGAATTGACTTCTGTTTACTGGCTTTGCCTTGCCTGGAATTTATCTGCTTTGCCTTGCCTTGCCTTAAATTTCCTTGCTTAGAATTTCTATGCTAGGCTGAAAATTTTCTTGCATTACCTTGACTTGCCTAGCCTGGAATTGCCCTGTCTGGAATTGCCTAGCCTTGGCTTACCTTGACTTGCATGGAATTGCCTTGCCTTGCCTTGCCTTGCCTTTTGTTGCCTAACGTTGCCTGTAACTGACTAGCACAAAATTGCCTTGCCTGGAATTGACCCTTTTTCCCTTGCTTTGACTTGCCATGCCTAAAATTGACTTTTCTGAAATTGTCTTGCTTTGCCTTGCCTTGTCTAAAAGAGCCTGGCCTTTAACCACCCTACATTGCCTTACCCTACCTTGCCTGGAATTGCCTTGCCTAGAATTGTGCTGCCTTCCCTTGTATTCCCTTGCCTAGCCTAGAATTGCCTTACCTGAAATTGCCTTGCCTTGCCTTGCCTAAAATTTCCTTGCTTGGGATTGTCTTGCATTGCATTGCCTTTTCTTGCCTTGATTTTTTTTGCCTGGAATTGCTCTGCTTTGCATTCCCTGGAATAGCCTTGCCTGGAATTGACTTGTCTTGCCTTGTCTTGACTGGAGTTGTCTTGTTTCGAATTGCCTTATGTTGCCTTTTCTCCCCTGGAATTGCCTTGCCTTGCGCTGTGTTGCTTTGCCTCGACTGAAATTCCCTTGACTGAATTGCCTTGCCTGAATTGCCTTTTTCCTGCTTTGTCTTGCCTTGCCTTGTCTGGATTTGCCTTTCTGGCAATTGTCTTGACTGAATTGCTCTGCCTTACTGCCAAAAGTTCCCTTGCCTATAATTGTCTTGCCTGAAATTGCCTTGCCTTGCCTGGAATTGCTTTCCTTGAACTGTACTGAACTGTCAATTTTGTCGACTGAAATTGCCTTGCCTTGAATTGCTTTTTCTGAAATTGTTTTACTTTGCCTTACCTGGAATTGCCTTGCCTAAAATCTCCTTGCATTGCCTTGATTTTCGTTGCCTGAAATTGCCCTGCCTTGCCTTCTCTGGAATAGCCTTGTGTGGAATCAGTGTTGTCTTGCCTTGCCTTTACTGGAACTGTTTCTTTGCTTTGCAGTGTCGTGTCTGCTTTCCTGTCTGGAATTTAATCTTGCATTTTTTGCTTTTGCCTTGGCTGGAACTGCCTTGCCTGGAACTGTATTGTCTGCCTTAGCTAAAACTGCCTTGCGTGCAAGCACCCTTCCTGCCTTGTCTTGCCTTGTCTTGCCAGAAATTGCCTTTCCAGCAATGCCTTGCCTGGAACTGCCTTGCTGAAATTGCCAGGAATTGCCTTGCCTTACATTGCCTTGCCCAGAACTGCATTACCTTGCCATAATTTGTCTTGCCCAGAACTGCCTTGCCTGAATTCCCTTTACTTGCCTTGCCTGGAATTACCTTTAATAAAACTGTCCTTGTCTTGTCTTGTCTTGCCTTGCCTGAATTGCCCTGCCTTGCCTTGCCTGGCCTGAACTGCCTTGCCTTGTCTTGCCTGAAATTGTCCTTGACTGCAATTGCTTTCTTGCCTTGCCCTGCCTCGAATTGTATTGTTTAAAATTTTCCTGCCTTGCCTTGCCTCGAGTTGCCCTGCTTTGTCTTTCCTTTTCTTACTCCGAATTACCTTGCCTGGAATTGGCCTGTCTTGCCTCATTTTGCCTTGCCTGAAATAGCCTTGCCTGAATTGCTATGCCTTCCCTTGCATGAAATTGCCATGTCTAAATTTTTTTGCCATGCTGGGAGTTTTCTTTCATTGCCTTGCCTTGTCTAGCCTGGAATTGCCTTGTTTGGCATTGCCTTGCCTAGGTTTGCCTTGCCTTGCCTGGAATTGCTTTGCCTATAATTGTCTTGCCTGAAATTGCCTTGCCTTGCCTGAATTGCTTTCCTTGAACTGCATTGAATTGCCGAATTTTGTCTTGACTGAAATTGCCTTGCCTTGAATTGCTTTTCCTTGCCTTGCCTGGAAATACCTCGTCTGGAATTGCCTTGCCCTGCCTTGCCTAAAATTTTCTAACTTGGAATTTCCATGCCTTGTTGGTAATTCTTTTGCATTGCCTTGCCTTGCCTATCCTGGAATGGCCCTGTCTGGAATTGCCTTGCTTTGGCTTGCCTGAAATTGCCTTTGCTAGAATTATTATGCTTTGTCTTGCCTTGCCTTATCTCGAATTGCACTTCTTAAAATTGCCTTGCCTTGCCTTGCCTGAAATGTTTCTGCCTGAACTGCATGCCTTATTTTGCCCTTTCTGAACTGTCTCTTGCCCTTGTTTCTGCCTCTTCTCTGTCGCCGTCATAAACTGACTCTTCTAAAACTGTCCTTGTACTGTCTTGTCTTGCCTAAAAGAGCCTTGCTTGGAATTGCTTTACACACACTTGCTCTGCTTTGCCTGGAATTGCCTTGCTTAAAATTGCCCTACCTTGCCTTACCTTGCCTTGCCTTTTATTTATTGCCTTGCCTGAAATTTTCTTGCTTGGAATTACCTTGCATTGCATTGTTTTGTCTCTGTCTGAAACTCCTTGTTTGTAATGTTGTTGCCTTGTTTCTTTCTCTTGCCTGTCTGAATTTTCTTCACCTGAAGTTTTTGGCCTTGTCTCTGCCTTGTACTGTCTGTAATTGCCTTGTGTGAAATTGCATTGTCTTGCCTTACCTTGACTGGAATTGCCTTTTCCTGCATTGCCTTGCCTTGTCTGAACTGCCTTGCCTGAAGTTGCCTTGTCTTGCCTTTTCTTACCTCAAATTATTTTGCCTGAATTGGCCTGCTTTGCTTCGTTTTGCCTTGTGTGGAATGTCCTTGCCTGAATTGCTATGCCTTCCCTTGCATGAAATTGCCATGTCTAAATTTTTTTGCCATGCTGGGAGTTTTCTTTCATTGCCTTGCCTTGTCAAACCTGAATTGCCTTGTTTGGCATTGCCTTGCCTAGGTTTGCCTTGCCTTGCCTGGAATTGCTTTGCCTAGAATTATCTTGCTTTTACTTGTCTGAAATTGCCCTGCCTGGAATTGCCTTGATTTGCCTGTCTTTGCCTGAAATTGCCTTCTTTTGCCTTGCCTTGCCTTGCCTAAAATTGTCTTGCCTAGAATTGCATTGCCTTATCTTACCTTGCCTTGACTGAAATAGCCTTGCCTGGAATTTACTTTTTTGCCTTGCTTGAAATAACCTTTCCTGGAGTTGTCTTGCCTCTAATTGTTTTGACTTGCCTTGCCAGAAATTGTTTTTTCTGGAATAACCTTGTTTGCCTTTACTTGCCTTGCCTCAAATTGCCTGGCTTGAAATTTTCCTGCCTTCCCTTTTCTCAAATTACTTTCCCTGGAACTTTTCTGCTAGGCCTTGCCTTTTCTTACCTCAAATTGCCTTACTGAAATTGGCCTGCCTTGCCTTATTTTGCCTTGCCTGGAATTTCCTTGCCTGGAATTGCCATGCCTTGCCTTGCCTGAATTGCCTTGTTTGGAATTGCCTTGCCTGAATTTATCTGCTTTGCCTTGCCTTGCCTGGAATTTATCTGCTTTGCCTTGCCTTGCCTCGAGTTGCCTTACCTGGAATTGCCTTGTTTGGAATTGCCTTGCCTTGCCTGGAATTTCCTTGCCTGGAATTGCCTTGACTTGCCTTGCCTGAATTGCCTTGCCTTGTCTAGCCTGGAATTGCCTGCCTTGCCTTCTCTGGAATAGCCTTGTGTGGCATTGCCTTATCTTGCCTTTCCTTGACTGGAATGGTCTTGCTTCAAATTGCCTTGCCTGAAATTGCCTTTTGCCTTGCCTTGCCTGAATTGCCTTGCCTTGCCTGGAATTGCCTTTACTTGGCTTGCCTGAAATTGCCTTCTTTTGCCTTGCCTTGTCTAAAAGAGCCTGGCCTTTAACCACCCTACATTGCCTTACCCTACCTTGCCTGGAATTGCCTTGCCTAGAATTGTGCTGCCTTCCCTTGTATTCCCTTGCCTAGCCTAGAATTGCCTTACCTGAAATTGCCTTGCCTTGCCTTGCCTAAAATTTCCTTGCTTGGGATTGTCTTGCATTGCATTGCCTTTTCTTGCCTTGATTTTTTTTGCCTGGAATTGCTCTGCTTTGCATTCCCTGGAATAGCCTTGCCTGGAATTGACTTGTCTTGCCTTGTCTTGACTGGAGTTGTCTTGTTTCGAATTGCCTTATGTTGCCTTTTCTCCCCTGGAATTGCCTTGCCTTGCGCTGTGTTGCTTTGCCTCGACTGAAATTCCCTTGACTGGAATTGCCTTGCCTGGAATTGCCTTTTCCTGCTTTGTCTTGCCTTGCCTTGTCTGGATTTGCCTTTCTGGCAATTGTCTTGACTGGAATTGCTCTGCCTTGCATTGCCAAAAGTTCCCTTGCCTATAATTGTCTTGCCTGAAATTTTCTTGCTTGGAATTACCTTGCATTGCATTGTTTTGCCTTGCCTGAAATTTCCTTGCTTGTAATGTTGTTGCCTTGCTTTGCCTTTCCTTGCCTTGCCTGGAATTTTCTTACCTGAAGTTTTTGGCCTTGTCTTGCCTTGCATTGTCTGTAATTGCCTTGTGTGAAATTGCATTGTCTTGCCTTACCTTGACTGGAATTGCCTTTCCCTGCATTGCCTTGCCTTGCCTGGAACTGCCTTGCCTGAAGTTGCCTTGCCTTGCCTTTTCTGGATTTGTCTTCCCTGGAATTGCCTTGCATTGCCTTAGCTGGAATTGCCTTGCCTGTGGTTGTATTTCTGTGTCTTCTGTTGCCTGAATTTTTTTGAATTGCCTTCCTGGCAATTGACTAGCCTGGAATTTTCCTGCCGCACATTTTCTGGAGTTGCCTTTCCTGGAATTTTCTTGCCTTGCTTTACCTAAAATATCCTTGCCTAGAATACCCTTTCTCTGCCTTGTCTTGCCTTGTCTTTTCTGGAATTGCCTTTCCTGCAATTAGCTTTCCTATAATTGCATTGCTTTGCCATCTTTTGCCTTGCCTTGCCTGAAATTGCCTTGCCTGACATTGTCTTGTCTTGCCTTGCTTTGCCTTGCCTTGCCTAGAAATGCTTTGCCTGTAATTGCCTTTCCTGGAATTGGCTTGCATTGCCTTACCTGGAATTGCCTCGCCTGGAAATTCCTTGCTTTTACTTGCCTGGAATTGCTCTGCTTTGCCTTCCCTTGAATAGCCTTGTGTGGCATTGCCTTATCTTGCCTTTCCTTGACTGGAATGGTCTTGCTCAAATTGCCTTGCCTTGTCTTTCCTCGACTGGAATTGTCTTGCCTTGCCTGGAATTTTTTGGCCTTTTGGAAATTTTCTTGCATTGCCTTTTCTTTGTCTAGCCTGAACTGTCTCTGTCTGTAATTGCCTTGCTGTGGCTTGCCTTATCTTGCCTGGAACTGCCTTTCCTAGAACTGTCTTGCCTTGACTTGCGTTGTGCAGCGTTCATGCCAAGGGCTTGAGAAAGCTAGCGTGACTCACCCCATCTTGGCTGCTGGACCCATCTGCACTCCCCATCTGAGGGCTGTTGTGCTGAGACAAAGGCCACGGGCTGAGTCACTGAGGCAAAACAGAATGCAAAGCAAAGATATGTGGTTCATGAGGACATTGTGCTGTCTGTCTTCATGTCCCCATCAGTCTCTGTGTAAGCAATAAAACTTGCTGCAATTGAGATGCCTAAGAGGAGCAAAGACCCCTGCCCATATTTTCCCTGGAGCCAAGTCTTTGTTCCACCCATGATGGAAAACAGATTTGAGAAGCCACCTTCAAGGCATCTTTGAAAGACATAAACTTCCTTTTGAGTTATTTTCACAGGCCTCTGATAAATATTCTGTTTACCCTTTATTTGCATAAACTTCTTTGTAAGCTACTTTCACAAGCCTCTGATAACTATTCTGCTTACCCTTCTTTTACATAACCTTTGTGAGCTATTTCCAGGAACCTCTGTTTACCCTTTCTTTGTGAGATAAAAAAACTGTAGACAATAAAAAAGGTATAAAAGCTGTAACCCAGAAAAAATAAATTTGCTACATTTTCCACCCCAGATTACATAGCCCTCCAGACTCTGCTTTTCTCTCTCTGTCTTTTTTCCACACGCTCTCTCCCTCAGGTTGAACAAGACATCTGTGTCGGCAGTCCCGGGGACTCCTGCAGGTCGGTAGCCCCCCGGCAGATGTGCCGGACCCCGACATCTGGCGCCCGAACAGGGACCTGAGTATGAGAGGTACAGTGACGCACCCAAAATCAAAGGAGACAAGGTAAAGCCGCGGTTCTTGTAGTTCTGGACTCAAAATTCATCTGGAGTAAAGAATGGGGCAATGTAAGTCCAGAAATCAGTCTATGTTTGCGAAGTTATTGCATCAAATGCTAAGAAATAGAGGTGCTAAGGTAAAAATGAAACATGTTTCTAAATTTTTAAAGATTGTTTACGAACTATGTCCGTGGGTTTCTGAAGAGGGATCATTAGATGATTCTACATGGAGTAAAATAGGAACTAAGATTGAGGAATATGCCACCACTCATCAATCTTCCCGCAGGCAGAGATGCTACTTTCAGTTTGGTCGCAGCTGTGCCAGGTTGTCTGCCTGCCTTCCTGCAATTAGCTTCCCATAACTGCATTGCTTTGCCATCTTGCCTTGCCTTGCCTGAAATTGCCTTGCCTGACATTGTCTTGTCTTGCCTTGCTTTGCCTTGCCTTGCCTAGAAATGCTTTGCCTGTAATTGCCTTTCCTGGAATTGGCTTGCATTGCCTTACCTGGAATTGCCTCGCCTGGAAATTCCTTGCTTTTACTTGCCTGGAATTGCTCTGCTTTGCCTTCCCTTGAATAGCCTTGTGTGGCATTGCCTTATCTTGCCTTTCCTTGACTGGAATGGTCTTGCTTCAAATTGCCTTGCCTTGTCTTTCCTCGACTGGAATTGTCTTGCCTAGAAGTGTTGCCTTGCCTTGCCTTAACTGGAATTGCATTGCCTGTAATTGTCTTGCTTTGCCTTAGCTAAAATTTTGTTGCCTAAAAATACATTTTCCTGCTTTGTCTTGCCTTGCCTTGCCTGGAATTGCCTTCCTGGCAGTTGTCTTGCCTGTAATTGCCTTGCTTTGCATTGCCAGTAATTGCTTGCCTTGCATTGGATTGTCTTGCCTGGAATTGCCTTGCCTAGAATTGTATTGCCTTGCCTTATTTTGCCTTGCCTGAAATTGTTTTGCTTGGAATTGCCTTTACTTGCCTTGCCTGGATTTTTCTTGTTTGGAATTGCCTTGCCCTGTCTTGTTTTGTCTTGCCTGGAATTCCTTTTTCTTGCCTTGCCTAAAATCGCCTTGCCTTTAATTTTTCATTTTTGCCTTGCCTTGCCTTGCCTCTAATTGCCTTGTTTGAAATTTTTCTTCCTTGTTTGCCTCGCGTTTCCTTGCCTTGAGTTCCATTGCCTGGAATTTTTTGGCCTTTTTGGAAATTTTCTTGCATTGCCTTTTCTTTGTCTAGCCTGGAATTGCCCTGTCTGTAATTGCCTTGCTGTGGCTTGCCTTATCTTGCCTGGAATTGCCTTTCCTAGAATTGTCTTGCCTTGACTTGCGTTGTGCAGCGTTCATGCCAAGGGCTTGAGAAAGCTAGCGTGACTCACCCCATCTTGGCTGCTGGACCTATCTGCACTCCCCCATCTGAGGGCTGTTGTGCTGAGACAAAGGCCACGGGCTGAGTCACTGAGGCAAAAACAGAATGCAAAGCAAAGATATGTGGTTCATGAGGACATTGTGCTGTCTGTCTTCATGTCCCCATCAGTCTCTCTGTAAGCAATAAAACTTGCTGCAATTGAGATGCCTAAGAGGAGTAAAGACCCCTGCCCATATTTTCCCTGGAGCTAAGTCTTTGTTCCACCCCCTGATGAAAAACAGGTTTGACAAGCCACCTTAAAGGCATCTTTGAAAGACATAAACTTCCTTTTGAGTTATTTTCAGAGGCCTCTGATAAATATTCTGTTTACCCGTTATTTGCATAAACTTCTGTGCAAGCTACTTTCACAAGCCTCTGATAACTATTCTGCTTACCCTTCTTTTACATAACCTTTGTGAGCTATTTCCAGGAACCTCTGTTTATCCTTTCTTTGTGAGATAAGGTAACTGTAGACAATAAAAAAGGTATAAAAGCTGTAACCCAGAAGAATAAATTTGCTACGTTTTCCACCCCAGATTACGTAGCCCTCCAGACTTTGCTTTTTTCTCTGTCTTTTTTCCATGCTCTCTCCCCCTCAGGTTGAACAAGACATCTGCGTCAGCGGTCCTGGGGACTCCCGCAGATCGGTAGCCCCCTGGCAGACGTGCCGGACCCCGATATCTGGTGAATGAACAGGGACCTGAGTATGAGAGGTACAGTGACGCACCCCAAATTAAAGGAGACAAGGTAAAGCCATGGTTCTTGTAGTTCTGGACTCAAAATTCATCTGGAGTAAAGAATGGGGCAATGTAAGTCCAGAAATCAGTCTATGTTTGCGAAGTTATTGCATCAAATGCTAAGAAATAGAGGTGCTAAGGTAAAAATGAAACATGTTTCTAAATTTTTAAAGATTGTTTATGAACTATGTCCGTGTGTCCCTGAAGAGAGATCGTTAGATGATTCTACGTGGAGTAAAATAGGAACTAAGATTGAGGAATATGCCAGCACTCATGAATCTTCCCCGCAGGCAGAGATGCTACTTTCAGTTTGGTCGCAGCTGTGCCAGGTTGTCTGCCTCCCTTCCTGCAATCCCCCAAATGCTAGCACTTACTGCTCCCCTGCTGCCTCTCTCACTTCTAATCCCTCCTCCTCTTACAAATCTAACCCCAATGATGAGGGGGGCGGCTGTAATTTACCACATTGTAATCTTCTAAAAGAGCTGGAGTCAGACCTGGAGCCGAAATGGAGGAGCTCGAACGAAGGGATCAAAACCTGGGTAAGAGATGACACTCCAGAAAATGCGCAGAAAATTTCTTCAGCTGCGCCCTTAACCCTTACCCCAGAGCAATTTTCCAGGCTCCTAGCTTCCCTCTCTAAACCTGCTCAAACTTTCCCGTGGTTAAAACGCTTTCTTCTAAGCCTGTGGTGTGCTCCACGCCACAAGAACCTATTCTTGCAACTGCTTTTGCCTTTGAATCTATGAAACAGAGATTTCCTGATTCAGACCTCCCCTTGTGCAAGTGACCAACCAAAACGGTGAGATTGTTCACCATTATGAACCTATTCCGCCAAAATTCATGAAAGATTTCAAGGAGGCAGTGAATAATTATGGGCCTACTGCACCTTATACTCTCTCTTTACTGAAAATTTTGGTACTCAGGGCATGACCCCTGCAGACTGGCACCGCATCGCCAATGCCTGCCATTCAGGCGGTGACTACTTATTGTGGAAAGCTTATTATGATGATGCCGCTTTTGATTTGATGGAAAAGAATGAAAGACAAAGAGTGGGAGTTAATTTACAAATGTTGAAAGGTACAGGTGATTATGAAAGTATTCAGGCACAAGTTGCCCTCCCAGAAGTGGCATTTGGGCAGGTTAATACTTTAGCTTTGCGTGCCTGGAGAAGGCTTCCCACTCATGGAGAATTTACTGATGAAATTACCAAAATTAAACAGGAAAATGAGGAACCTTACCAAGAATTTGTCTCTAGATTAATGCAGGCAGTCAAACGGCAATTTGGAGATAGCAAGTCAGCTCGCGGCTGGCCATTTAAGGCATTCTAATAGCCCATGGAATACTCCTATTTTTGTCATTAGAAAGAAATCTGGTAAATGGAGACTTTTACAAGACCTTAGGAAAGTGAATTAAATTATGTAAGTCATGGGACCACTGCAACCTGGTCTCCCTTCGCCTGTTATTGTTCCTCAAAATTGGGAATTATTAGTTATTGATTTGAAAGGTTGCTTCTTTTCCATCCACTTGGCACCTCAAGATTGCTGCAGGTTTGCCTTCAGTGTTCCTGCAACCAATTTTGACAGGACTTCTGAGAGCTATGAGTGGACTGTTTTGCCCCAAGGAATGGCAAATAGCTCCACCTTGTGTCAGAAATTTGTTGCTCAGGCAGTAGCGCCTCCGTGAGCACTATCCGGATGTTCTTTTGCTACATTATATGGATGATCTCCTTTAGCTGCTCCTTCCTGATCTCCTACGGAAGCCTTTCAGGATTTAAGCGACCTCCTTACAAATTCAAACTTAGCTATATCTCCTGATAAAGTCCAAAAAGTAACTCCTTTCCATTACTTAGGTTGCCTCATTGACTCCAATCAAGTGTCCTATAAGACTCCTGTCTTATCTACTGCCCATCTCAGTACATTGAATGATTTCCAAACGTTTTTGGGAGATATTAACTGGATCAGGCCTAGTCTTAAATTAACTACTGGTCAGCTTAAACCTCTTTTGATATGCTCAGAGGCCCCAAAGACCCGAAGTCTCCCGGATACTTACTGATGAAGCTAGACATGCCTTGCAATTGGTGCAAGATGCTCTCTCAGAACAAAAACTCAACTGTGTCACTATTGGAGTGTCTTGGTGTTTATGCATTTTACCCACCTCTTACACTCCCACAGGTCTTTTCTGGCAAAAGGGAATCTTAGAGTGGCTCCATCTGTCTGCCAGTCAGCCTCGTGTTGTTACTCCTTATCATGACTTAGTATCTATGCTAATTGCCAAAGGCCAGCTAAGGGCACTTGCTCTGTTTGGTTCCGACCCCCTACTGTGATTGTTTCTTTCACAGCCAAGAACAATCTTGGTTGTGGTCATTTTCTGACTCATGGCTAATAGCTCTTTCAGGTTTCACCGGACAACTTTCCTGCCACTATCCCAAAGACAAAATACTGCATTTTTATTCCAAATGTAATCTTATTTTCCCCAAAACATGTTCTTTGCAGCCAATTTCTCAGGCCACTTTGGCATTTACAGATTTCTCAAACAGACTTGCTGCTGGACAAATTGATGATGTTCCTTTTCTTTCCAGATGCCTGAAACTTCTGCCCAAAGGGTGGAATTGCTTACTGTTCAACATGTGCTCTCCACTTGTGGTCAATCAGTTAATATATACTCTGACAGTCAATATGTAGTTAACCTGATCAACCTTCTAGAGACAGCACCCTTGTCATTTTCTGACAGTTCTGCTATAAAACCTACTTCTTCCTTTGCAGCAGACAATCTATAAGCGGATTCATCAATTTTTTATTGGTCACATTCATGCACATACTGATTTACCTGGTCCTCTCTTTGTGGGCAATAGACATGCTGATGCTCTCACTTGCCCAGTCATAGCTCCTGCCCTTTCTCCTTTACAACAGGCAGAGACATCCCATGCCCTGCACCACCAGGGCTCCTGTAGCCTGCGACTGCAGTTTCACATCACTAGAGAACAGGCTCGTGCCATTGTTAAGCAATGCCCTGCTTGTGTGACTCACTTGCCTCAAACTGCACATACTGGAGTAAACCCTCGTGGCCTACAGCCTGGCCACATCTTTCAGATGGATGTCACCTATATTGCTTCCTTTGGTCATTTAAAATATGTGCATGTAACTATTGACCCTTTTTCTCATTTCATAACAGCTTCAGCCCATACAGGAGAGGCAGTCAAGGACGTGACTGCTCATTGTTTACTCGTGTTCTCCAACCTAGGTGCACCAAAATTTTAAAGACTGATAATGTTCCAGCTTACACCAGTTCTTCATTTCAAACCTTTTGTTCTCAATTTCAGGTGATTCATAAGACAGGAATTCCCTATAATCCTCAGGGACAGGGAATTGTTGAACGTGCTCATGCCACCCTTAAAACTCTAATACTTAAACTAAATAATTCACCTCCTTCCTTTTACAAGTCTCCACATGATGTACTTCAGCATGCTCTTTATGTTCTAAATTTTTTGACCCTTGATGCTCAAGGTCACTCAGCAGCTGATCGTTTCTGGCACCCAAAAGACTCAGCCACACCTATGATGTTATGGAAAGATTTATTTTCTAATCAATGGAATGGCCCTGACCCAGTGTTAGTATGGGGCAGAGGTCACATTTGTGTTTTCCTAGGTCTGCCCCTCACCTATCTGGGTGCCTGAGTGACATGTCAAGCATGCCCCAAAAGGACAGTCCTCTCCAAGACCAGTGACTGTTCCTCTTCCTCGACTGACATCTCCCCATCAGCCAAGCCCTCAAATGACTTCACTGAACTCCATTCTCCCAAGAATCCGATGCTAACTCCTACAGAGGATGACATCCCGCCATGCCCATCACCCATGGCACCAGCCGATGCCTCCTCAAGAAGTTCCAGCCTCGACCTGGACCCAGATGCAATGCCTGATAGCTGACGCATCACACATTGTTCATCAGCAAGGACATTCTCTTAATCCAGTTACTTTTTTAGCCATACTAGCCATTTTCAAAATCCGTTAATACTGCTGTATGTGAATCATTTAGCCAAAATGTCTCTATTGCTATGGGATCTCAAATGTCTATTGATGATAAATTAGAAGCTAAACTGAATGCCTTAGAACAAACCGTAACCATCTTGGGGACAAAGTGTATAACTTACAAAATAGACTTTCACTCCGCTGTCATGCTCACTATAAGTATATATGTGTTACCAGTGTTCCTTACAATGATTCCCAGTGGCAGTGGCCTCTTATTAAGGCCCATTTACAGGGCATCTGGTCTCATAACAATCTCTCTTGACATCTCACGTTTGCAGCAAGAAATTTCGGCCATTGACCTTTCTCGGTCACAACTACCTGATGATGATTTTATTGCTCACAGTTTTGTTGATGCCATGTCCTCTTGGATAAATCAGTTCCATCTCCTTCTTTTCATCTCTGCTTGCCATTGCTGCTTGTGTTCTTATATTGCTAATGTGCCTGCCATGTGTCTTCTGTCTCCTATTCTCCACCCTCAGAGATGCAACTGAAAGTGCTTGCACTTCATTTGCAAAGTAAAAAGAGGAGATGTACAGCGTTCACCCAAGGGCTTGAGACAGTAGCGTGACTCACCTTGACTCGGTTGCTGGACCTATCTGTACTCTCCCACCTGAGGGCTGTTGAGCTGAGGCAAAGGCCACGGGCTGAGTCACTGAGGCAAAACAGAATGCAAAGCAAAGGTGTGCGGTTTGTGAGGACATTGTGCTGTCTGTCTTCATGTCCCCATCAGTCTCTGTGTAAGCAATAAAACTTGCTGCAATTGAGATGCCTAAGAGGAGCAAAGACCCCTGCCCATATTTTCCTGGAGCCAAGTCTTTGTTCCACCCCTGATGGAAAACAGGTTTGACAAGCCACCTTAAAGGCATCTTTGAAAGACATAAACTTCCTTTTGAGTTTTTTCACAAGTCTCTGCTAACTATTCTGTTTACCCTTCTTTACATAACATTTGTGAGCCATTTCCTGGTGCCTCTATTTACCCTTTCTTTGTGAGATAAAGTAACTGTAGACAAGAAAAAGGTATAAAAGCTGTAACCCACAAGAATAAACTTTGCTACATTTCCACCCCCGGTTACATAGCCCTCCAGACTCCACTTTTTCTTTCTTTCTTTTTTACGCACACTCTCTCCCTCAGGTTGAACAAGACATCTACGTCAGCGGACTCTGGGACTCCTGCAGGTCGGTAGCCCCCCAGAAGACGTGCCAGACCCCAACATTGCATTGTCTGCAATTGCTCTGCCTAAAATTGCCCTGCCTTGCCATGCCCTGCCTTGCCTGTAATTCCCTTGAATTTTTTGAAGTCGACTGGAATCGCCTTTCCTGAAATTTCCTTGCCTTGCCTTGCCTGAAATTTTCTAGTCTTTGATTGCCTTGACTTGCCTTGCCTGGAGTTGCCTTGTCTTGCTTTGCCTGAATTTGACTTTACTGAAATTGCCCTGCCTTACAATATGTAAAATTGCCTTGCCAGGAATTGTCTTGTCTTGCCTTGCCTTGCCTGAATTGCTTTTCCTGCAACTGTTGCCTGAATCTGCCTTGCCTGTCTTGTACTCTGAACCTTGTCTTGTCTTGTCTCCCCATTTGCCCTCTTGCCCTTGCCTTGCCTAGAATTGTCTCTGTCTGGAATTGCCTCTGTCTGAAACTGTCTAGCCTTTTCTTTTTGATCTTTACTCTCATTCCTTCTTGTCTCTTGCCTTTAACGCCTTGCTTTGTCTGGAAGTTTTTGTGTTGTCTTGCTTTGTCTAGTCTGAACTGTCTGCCTGAAACTGTCTTGTTTCATTTGCCTTGCCTTGCCTATAATTGCCTTGCCTTGTCTTGCCTGGAACTGACCTTCCTTGCATTACTTTTCCTAAAGTTGCACTGTCTTGCCTTGCCTTGACTGAAATTGCCTTTCCTTTCTTTACCTGGAATTGACTTTCCCAGAATTGCCTTGCATTACCTTGCCTTTCCTTGCATGGGATTGCCTTGCCTGGAATTGTCTTGCCAGGAATTGTCTTGCCTGGAATTGCCTTGCTTTGCCTTTTCTTTTCTTGCCTTGTGTTGTCTGAATTGCCTAGCCTGAAATTGCCTTTCCTTGCCTTGCCTGAAATTGCCTTGTCTTGCCTTGCCTTGCCTTGCCATGCCTAAAATTGACATTCCTGAAATCGCCTTGCATTGTCTTGCCTTGCCTAAAAAAGGCTTGCCTGAAATTGCCCTACATTGCTTTTCCCTGGCTTGCCTAAAATTGCATTGCCTAGAATTGTCCTGCTTTCCCTTGCATTGCCTTGCCTAGCCTAGGACTGCCTTGACTGGAATTGCCCTGCGTTGCGTTACCTGGAACTTCATTGCTTGGAATTGCCTTGCATTGCATTGCCTTGCGTTTTCTTGCTTTTCCTGGCCTGGAATTGCCCTACCTTATTTTCCCTAAAATAGCCTTCCCTGAAATTGCCTTGACTGGAGTTTCCTTGTTTCGAATTGCCTTGTCTTGCCTTTCCTCTCCTGGAATTGCCTTGCCTTGAATTGGCTTACCTTGCATTGCCTAACCTTGCCTTGACTGGAATTGCCTTTTCTTACACTGCCTTGCCTTGCTTGGAATTGCCTTGCCTAGAATTGCATTGCCTTGCCTTACCTTGACCTGTCTGGAATTGCCTTGCCTCGAATTGCCTTTTCTTGCTTCTCCTGGAATTTCCTTATCTAGAATAACCTTGCCTTGTCTTGCCTTGACTTGCCTGGAATTGCATTGCCTTGCATTGCCTGAGATCTCCTTGCCTGGAATTGACTTTCGTACAATTGTCCTGCCTGGAATTGGCTTGCCTTACCTTGCCTGGATGTTTTTTCCTTCTCTTTTCTGGAATTAACATTATCACAATTTTTTTTTGCATTGACTTGCCTTTACTTGCAAGGGATTGCTTTGCCTGGAATTGTCTTTCCTGAAATTGCCTTGGCTTGCCTTGACTTGTCTTGCCTGGAATTGCTTTGCCTTGCCTTGCCATGCCTAAAATTGACTTTTCTGAAATTGACTTGCGTTGCCTTGACTTCCTTAAAAGAGTTTTGCCTAGAATTGCCCTACATTGCCTTGCCCTACTTTGCCTGGAACTGCCTTGTCTAGAATTGCACTGCCTTTTCTTGCATTTCCTTGCCTAGCAAAGACTGCCTTGCCTGGAATTGCCTTACCTTGCCTTGCCTTGAATTATTTTGCTTTGAATTGCCTTGCATTTCATTGCTTTGCCTTACCTTGCCTTGCTTTTTATTGCCTGGAGTTGCCTTGGCTTGCCTTCACTGAAATAGTCTTACCTGGAATTGCCTTTTCTTGCCTTGTTTTGATGCAGTTCTTTTGTTTCGAATTGCCTTGCCCTGCCTTTCCTCGCCTGGAATACCCTTGTCAAGAATTGGCTTCACTTGCATTACCCAGCCCTGCCTTGACTGGAATTGCCTTGCCTTGCTTTAGCTGCCGTTCCCCTGCTTGCAATTGCTTTCCCTGCCTTGCCTTGCCTTGCCTGGCCTGGAATTGCATTTCTGGTAATAGCCTTGCCTGGAATTGCCTTGCCTTAAATTGCCAAAAATTGCCTGGCCTGGAATTTTCTTGCCTTACATTGCCTTGCCTTGTCTGGAAATGCTTTGCCTAGATTGGAATTGATTTGCCTGTTACTGCATTGAATTGCCTCACCTTGCCTTGACTGGAATTGCCTTGCCTCGAATTGCTTTTTCTTGCCTTGCCTAAAAATACCTTGTCTGAAATTGCGTTGCATTGCCTTTCCTGAAATTGCCTTGCTTGGAATTTCCATGCCTTCTTGGAAATTTTCTTGCATTGCCTTGCCTTGCCTAGCCTGGAATTTTTCTGTATGAAATTGCCTTGCCTTCACTTGCTTTCCCTTGCCTGAAATTGCCTTGCATAGAATTGCCCTGCCTTACCTTGCCTTGCCTGAAATTGCCCTGCCTGAAATTGCCCTGTCTAGCCTTGCATTTCCCTGAATTATCTTGCCTTACCTTGCGTTTCCATGCCTAAAATTGATTTTTTGAAATTGCCTTGCATTGCCTTGTCTTGCCTAAAACGGACTTGCCTGGACTTGCCTTACATACCCTTGCCCAGCCTTGCCTGAATCTGTTCTCTTTACAACTGTCTCTGCCTTTTCCTTGCCTGGAATTTCTATAACAGAAATTATTTTGCCCTCTTTCTGCCTTGAACTTGCCTGAACTGTCTTGCCTGGAATAGCCTTGCTTTGCCTCTCACCTTAATTGAAGCTGCCTTACCCTGCTTATCCTGTCTTGTCCTGATGTCTCTCGTCTGGAATCAGCATTGTCTCTTCCTTGTCCAAAGTTGCCTTCATGAACTGTCTCCCTTGTCTCTTCCTAGAATTGCCTTGCCTCTCCTGAAATTTCCTTGCCCGACTTCCTTCCCCTGCCTCCTCTTGCCTTAAGTTCCTGAACTGTTCTTCCAGCAACTGTCTTGCCTGAACTGTCTCTGCCTTCATTGCCTGGAGTTGCCTTCTGGAATGGCCTCATGGCCTTGTTTTACGTAAATCTGTCTTGCCTGGAATTGCCTGCCTCTGCCTTTGTCTCTTCCTTATTCTCTTTTCTGCACCTTCTTGCCTAAAATTGCATTGCCTTGCCTAACCTTGCCTGGAATTCTTTTGCCTGACATTACCTTGTCCTGCCTTGTTTTGTCTGGCCTTTCCTTGCCTATAATTGCCTTGCCTGGAATTACTATGCCTGGAATTGTCTTGCCTTGCCTGGAATTGCTTTGCATATAATTGCATTGCCTTGCCTTACCTTGCTTTTCCTGGAATATGTTTTCCTTGTTTTGCCTGGAATTTTCTTGTCTGGAATTGCCTTGCCTTTTCTTGTCTTGCCTTGTCTAAAATTGCCTTGACATGCATTGCCTGAAATCGCCTTACATGGAATTGCTCTGTTTTGCCTTCCCTTGCCTTTCCTCGAATTGCCTTCTTTGTAATTTCCCTGCCATGCATTGTCTCAAATTGCCTTGCCCGGAATTTCCCTGCTTTGTCTTTTTTCTTACCTCGAATTACCTTTCCTGGAATTGGCCTCCATTGCCTTGTTTTGTTTTACCTTGAATTTTCTTGCCTGGAATATTTTTTGCCCTGCTGGGAATTTTCTGGCATTGCCTTTCCTTGCCTAGCATAGAATTGCCCTATCTAAAATTGTTTTGCTTTGACTTGCCTTCCCTTGCCTGTAATTGCTTTGCCTAGAATTGTCTTGTCTTACCTTTGCTTGCATTTTTTGTAATTGCCCTGCCTGGAATTGCTCTACCTTGCCTTGCCTTGCCTGAAATTGCCCTGCTAGCAGTTTCCCTGCCATGCCTCGCCTTGCCTTGACTTGAATTGCCTGAATTTGTCTTGCCTGCAGTTTTCTTGCATAGCCTTGCCAGAAATTTACTTGCCTGGAATCGCCTTGCATTGACTTGCCTTGCCAGAAATTTTCTTGCTTGGAATTGTCTTGCCTTGCCTTGTCTTGCCTAGAATTGCCTTGCCTAAAATTGCTTTGCTTGAAATTGCCTTGCCTTACTTTACCTAGAATTTACTTGCCTGGAATTGCCTGGAATTGCCTTGCTTTTCCTTTCCTGGAATTGCCCTGCCTTACCTTTCCTGAATAACCTTGCGTGGAATTGCCTTGTCCTGACTTGCCTTGACTGCAATTGCATTGATTTGAATTGCCTTGCCTTGCATTTACTCACCTGGAATTACCTTTCCTAGAATTGCCTTGCCTTGTCTTGCCTTGCCTGGAATTGTCTTGCCTTGCCTTAGATGAAATTGCCGTCTGGAACAACATTCCCGCCCTTGTCTTGCTTGTACGTGGAATCTGCCTTCTGGCACTGTCCTTGCCTGGAATTACCTTGCCTTGCATTTTTAGAAATTGCATTGCCTGGAATTGCCTTTTCTGGAATTGCCTTGCCTTGTTTTGTCTTAACATGCCTGTGATTGTCTTGCCTTGCCTTGCCAAAATTGCCTTTTCTGTAATTGCTCTTTTTTGCCTTGCCTTATCTCGAATTGCATTGTTTGTAATTTTTCTGTTTTGCCTTGCCTCAAATTTCCATGCCTGGAATTGCCCTGCTTTGCCTTTCCTTTTCTTAACTAAAATTGCCTTGCCTGGAATTGGCCTCCCTTGCCTTGTTTTGCCTTGCATTGGATTTCCTTGCCTGAAAATTTTTTTGCCTTGCTAAAATTCTTGTACTGCCTCCTGCCCAGCCTGAATTTCCTGTTTAAAATTGCTGTTTCTTGGCTTATGCTGTTGCGGAAATATCTTGCCTTGCCTTGCGTTGTCTGGAATTGCCCTGCCTGCTATTGCTCTGCCTTGCCTTGCCTGAAATTGGCCTGCCTGCAATTACCCTGCCTTGCCTTGCCTTGCCTTGAATTGTCTGGATTTGCCTTGCCTGCCCTTTCCTTGCCTAGCCTTGCCTGAAATTTACTTGCCAGTAGTCGCTTTGCATTAATCCTTGTCTGCCAAGAATTTTCTTGCCTGGAATTGCCTTGCCTTACCTTGTCTTGCCTTTGCCCTTGCCTTGAATAGAATTGCTTGCTCTTGAATAGAAATGCCTTGCCTGAATTGTCTTGCCTTGCCTTACCTGGAATTGTCTTGCCTGAAACCGCCTTACTGCCTTGCTTTCCCTTGCCTGGAATTGCCCTGCCTTACCTTTCCTGGAATAGCCTTGTGTAAAATTGTCTTGTCTGCCTTACCTTAACTCAACTGCCTTGCTTTGAATTGTCTTGCCTTGCCTTTCCTGGCCTAAAATTGTCTTGCCTAGAATTCCCTTGCATTGCATTGCCTCCTTGCCTTGACTAAAATTG